>JAYRBW010080073.1:0-23835 GCA_036023295.1 Invenusta paracnida | reverse complement strand
AAAGGGGTTCTATCCGGTGTCTCAATAATATAAAGGGGTTCTATCCGGTGTCTCAATAATATAAAGGGGTTCTATCCAGTGTCTCAATAATATAAAGGTGTTCTATTCAGTGTCTCAATAATATAAAGGGTTTCTATCCGGTGTCTCAATAGTATATAGGGGTTCCTTTATTATTTCACGAATATATCAACATTTGTACCTAATTTTGAAATCATTAATTGTATAATGAAATAAATTCTTATCGAATTCGTTCAAAATAGTCCTGTAAACTATTACCTTTTGTGTTATTAACCAATATAAAACGTTGCAGACAAAATTATCATTATCTTTTTATTAAAAATATCACGTTTTTCTGCCAATGTAAATTGTTTTACTGGAGGCAATGTGTTTTACAAAAAATTAAAGTGACACGCGTTGTAAACAAAATAGAAGTCTATTAAGATGTCACCCTTTGTCACAGTATGATTTTTATTGAGATATTTTCAGGCAACTCTGCGAAAGATATAGAACTCAGACCTCTTGGTCAGTCGCAGGGTAAGTTCTCTTTTGTACAGTAGTAGACCGTTTGGTGTGTTTTAAATGCGGCTTAGTTCAGCGAGATAAGTGTCGGTGTTTACAGTAACTTTCATGGCATATTGAATTCAAAGATAGTGAAATTCATTCATTACTTAGTGAGCCTTGTTGAGACGTATCTCTCTTCCAGGGATACTTGTAACATTTGTTTTAAAACAATTGAATACTTTTTACAGATGTATGTTTTTATTTCATGCTCAGATTTAATTATGATATGTATTCTTCGTGTTAGGCTTCCACATCTTTGTGTAATATTATTGATGTATTCATTAGCACACTTGCTTTTCAACCTTTTATGTAATATTCATGTGGGCTCATTTACATTTAAATTGATTTGCATTCCATGTTCTTATCCTAATTAAAGAGAAAAATATCACAAAAACGTTTCAAGTCTTCTTAAACATGCTATTAAATGCTATCTATTTTGGTTTCTATGGATTTTATTTGTTATACGTCGTTTTTACATTGTCTGTGTCCCATTTTAATCAAATTCTAAATACTATTTTAAACGTCTTCGTGCTATATACTCTCAAAACGTATAAAATGCATTTCCATAACTATAAAAATTATTTTTTTATGTTCCAATTTAACACTGTTATTTCTATTGCACTTATTAGTTATTTGAGTGCGGTATATATAGAGTGTTAGAAGTAAAACTAATATTGTTAAAATTTGATTGATTTAAGAAATAACATTTCGATTGTCATTTCCTTTAGGCCTTACCCAAAAACCGTTACGTAATGTAAATAACTTACCAATAATGAATTGTAGCTTTAAAGTAGTTGTTGACTGTTGTTATTTTTTATACTCTGGAAACATGTAAGTAGTTCAACATAAACATAATATGTTCAATATTACTATGGACGGAATTATGATATTATGCGCACAAAAATGGCATTTTTATTTTCATAATTAACTTAAGTTTTACTCTGATGCCATTTCTAAAGTGATACATAATAAGCAACCATAGACTTGAATGATATAATTTGATTTAGAATGATGACCATGCTTTTCTTGGATTATTTTATTACTTTTAAAAATAGCAAAAACACGATTTACATAGTATTTTTTGTAAATATTAATTTAAAAGGCACGGGTATATTAAATTCTAATCTTTTGCTGAATACAAACTCGAAGCTTATTATTTAAAGATATCAGAGTTAAAAATTAATCAAAATAATCGCTGAAACCGTTTCTTGAAAACGACAGTATTTTGTGGCATACTACTTCAGCTTTAGCACACACTACTTATCGTTGAGTTTGTTAAATTATTCTGCTTGAAACTACCACAGCACGGTTCACATCGTATTATACACTCGATTACTGACATCACTTGCCTCGGCGTTATTTACTGTGAAATGCGCATATCCCATGTGTACTTATAAGTGGATAACTGTACTGCACAGCTCAGGTTCTTATCTTCACAGTGACGTTTAAATATGCACGTACTAACAATAGTCTATTGCCATGTAATGAATTGCTCGGTTATTATTTGATTGTATATAACTGCTGGCTGCATTGTATCGCTGGTACTTCACTGTAGTCCTCCACGAACTCACCAAATCGAAGTCTAGTTGAAGCTACCGTGCCGCCGCGTGTAGCTGGTTCTTTTTGAAATCAGCTAGTTTTTATTTATTGCTTTTTGCTGTTTTAAGTATCCTTTGTGAGACAATGCAACCTAGCTACGTTAACATGGAGGGTAAGCAAACTAAGAATTCACTAATTTTGTCTTTCGATCTATGTTTTTGTGGTTAACTTTTTCAAGTCAATACACCGTTTGTTGGATTGATAAAAGCTCCTTATATCTTCGATTACTGCAGAGAGTAAAATATTACACTTTCGTTTTATTTTAATATGTGTTGATTTAAATAAATGTTGTATATTGTTCTTACAATTGAAATTAATCAATATATACATAGAATGTCAATCTAAAATATTTTGCAATTGTGGTCAGCATATAACAATAGGAAAATATACCAACCAATGCAGTATTTTTATCTTAGTAATTAAAAATCTGGTAAAATCTTTATTTATTGTCACAATCATACTTCTTCAAATTGTTACGTCAATTTTCGGATGGCCAATATATGTAGATATAGTAAAACAAATATCTATGATTCTCACATTAAAAGTATAAATAAACACAAACTGGACTAACGATGTTGCATAATATAATTCGGTTGTTATTTTTGGACATATTTATCATTTTAGTTTGTATCTTCGTAATTCTGGTGTTCCCACTTGTTTATTGTTATTTTATTTAATACCATATATTTTACGGGATTTGTGATGAGGTACGGAATTTTATAATTATATGTATAGGTGGTTAACTTCATTTTTTTACTGTTTGATTCTACAGTGGATTTTCGAAGAGCAGAGATAGTTATCAGCATTTTTTCCTTGAGTAGTATGCCTTGATAATGCTTCTTGAAGTAAAACATAGAAACTCTCAGTGATTTAGATTTGCTTCCTAATCTTGCATCACAACCTAGAGATTTTATGTGAATTGAAAACTAGTTTTTCTCTGTATTATACATATATTATAGTATATTCTGTATATATATATGTCACTTTATTTATTTAACATCTTATTATACGTTTTATTGTTTAGTATTTCGGCCAATAATACACGGAAGTTTCTGAAGCTTAGTTAATTCCATCTCAGTTCTCTTTTTACTTTTCCATTTTCTATGTAATCTAGAATGTATACAAGGATAAATTATTACCTTTTCAGTGTTCCTTGTTATAATTTTGCTATAATTTGCTATATTGGTTACTTTTGCCTCTTTCCTGTTTTCAATATGTTTTCTACATGCTTAATAAAATTCATTAGTAAAATATATATTAGCACATTTTGTTTACCAGTAAATTCTTCTCTGAGCTATTTAACTCAATTTGACTCTCTCCTCCACGCCACGGATTATTCCCTCTTGTCTCTCCAGACCCCCCCAAGCCTCCCAAGGACATTCGAGATCGGCCGGCTTTCAACATGTTCTGGGCGCTGGCTGGTGTTGCCTTCCTGGTGGCCATTGTGGGTCTTACCATCCTGCTCTGTCTATATCTCGTCCGCGGATCACCCTCGACGAAGCCCAAGGAAAATGCGGTGAGAACAACACCATCACGCCTTACTACTCAACATATTATAAGTAGTATGGCAATTGGTGTACACTATTTTTGTCAAATTTAATTTTAATTAATCTTCATAAAACATTACTTTAAAAGTGAAGATACAATTGTCTTATAATATTTACCCTTATATGAAATTGTGACAAAACCGTACTATGTAGAATTATTGAAATATTTAAGCTATTTTTATACTAATTAGTTATTTGATAAATAATGTTAATGTAAAAAGTATAGTATCTTTAAGAATATATTTATTATCAGTAGTGGAAAATGAGCAAGCATTCTTCATAAATAATCTGTAATAGTGATCTATCCATATGTGTAATGTTAGAACTATTTCACATATATAGATATCGTTTTATAAAGCTTGTAATGATGTTAATCGATATAGTTTATTTATTTATCTTGTATTAAAGGTGGGATTAAAATTGAATTCTGTCCGTTGACATACATATTCAAGGTTTATTGTCTCTACAATGCGATTTCCTGTTTCCATTTTTCTATCAACTTTGTCATACGATTTGACTAAACTCTTCTAATTGGAGATATTATGAATTGATTGCAATGCCTTACCTGTGTTATTTGATTAATGGAAGTAATAAGAACTTATTTTTACCCTCTTTTAAAAAGCAATCTTCCTTTCTGTCATGGAGAACAAGGCTACTTACATAATATTATCTCTAACACGGCAACATATTTTAGTGTCATCTCAAGTTAAAAGGCTCTGTATACGAGTAGATATTATATATATTATGGCAAGCAGAGTGGACCGCGAACTGTGCAGTTTACATGCAGTAGCACATTTCTCTACGGTGGTATAATAGCTGTGATTGCAGTGCATTCTGTACGCAAGTAACTCAATTGTATATATTTCTTTTATTAGTGTCAATGAAGCAATAATAACGGTACATAATAATGTTAGATTCAGTTGACAAACAAACTGCATTAAATGTGTCATTTAACTATCACATTAAGTTTGCAGTGACTTTAGTAGAGCTTTTTAATTTCATTATTCATTTTTAAAAAAATGGAATAAAATTAATTTTTGAACTGTTTGGCTTTTTGTTTTATATCATTTTATCAAATGTGCGAGAAAATATAAGTAAATTTAGCTGTATAGCCGTACTGAATGGACTATCGATTTTTACTGATCGCATTTAGTTTACGCATTGGTAATTGTATTTTTTTTATTTATGTTTTGTATAAAAAATGAATCCTTATAAACACGGTCAATAAAACAAATGATTGACATATTTATTAGTAATAAGTAGGTACATATTAAATTGTTCAAAAATTATAATTCAATCTGTTTATTTATATACACAAAACTGTTATATATATATAAGACATACAATTATTCATTTCCAAAGCATTATTTTACGAAATCTTTTAGGTAGGTAGCAGAATAGTAGCAGGTATCCAACTTGTGATCATTAATTATAATTCAAGCGCTGTCAAGATTCTAAGGATGACACAGTATAGTTTTTATTATTATCAGTATCCGACTTATAACCTATTCCATATAATCATTAATTGTAATTTGGATAGCTGTTAATTATTACTTTTAATCGATAAGACTGACGATAGTTTGACCTATATTTATTCCTTGATTTTCTTCTGTTATTTGAGTATATGATAGTAGTCTTTTTTATGGCAGTACACTCGGTAGTTTATTCGGTACATTTACGTGGTTTATGGTAACTGTCGTCCCCCCCCAATGCATCATCAACATTCATAAATTTCTCTCTTGCTTTTTCATTGTTATTTCCTTATTTATAGAATTTATTTCTAAATGCACCAAAAGTAATATTTTTGTGTTCTGACACTAATTGAAGAAAATCTTTCACTCTCTATTATATTATATATTACTTGTATAAAGAAAGAAAGAAACTAATAATTTATGTATAACACTAATTATCGAATGTTTTTGACAATGCTACTTACTACATATATATATACCGTATTATGGAAGTTCTTATTAATTAATATGTACGTAAATAGTCAATGTTAAGGAACAAGGCTGCTTGCGACCAATAGAAAGAGAGAACACAATCATAGTTCATTGGAATTCCTTAACAGTTTACTTTGTATTATAATGGCTTTATGAGACACAGAATTGAATATCTTGTGATATTAGTTTTACATTTGTAAATATACATACAATTGTGAGCTTTATGAAATGGGCTTCATGTTTACATACCCGGGGCCTATAACCTTTGTACCATCTTCCCCAGAGGTTTACTAGTCTTGGTAGAGTTAATATATACAAATACAGTGTAGAATATTGCAAACTAGTCACATGGATTAGTATATCATATTATGCTTATTTATTTTATTGATAAGGGCTTAAGACCCTTTCCTTTTTATACTTGTGTCGTTGACAAGTTAGGAAATTATTGTTCTTACTATATGCATCAAAACGTAAGAAATAGCATTTTTAGCTTACTTGTGATAATGGATATAAAATAAATTATTGTGTCAATAAAGCATGATGCGATAACTCATCTAGGAATTAGTTCAAAAAGTTGTTATAAAATTGTCATAATGGTTTCATTGTGTAATATATATATATACAATGTAAAAGGATTTTCTGCGACGTATGGAATGATATTGATTCCGATATATTTCAACAGATCTTTCTCGTGGAAACAAGAAGAAACTGGTAACTAAGCAATTTCAAGCAGTTAGTGAGATAGCCAGGTGAAGCAATTGCGTAAGCGATAATTACAAACTGAACATAACTGACAATGGAAAGAGTACACAAACTACCACACACAAAAACGATTAATTAATAGGGGTATAGTTAAATTGTCAAATATAACTAACTCTTGGTTGATTAGTTTAAAGTTGCCAGAATGTCAGTATCAATACAGTATTTTATAAAAATGTACTAAGGTAGATTCAGGATATTACATTATCAAGTGTAAAATGGAATAAAGAAAAATAGTCTTTTAAATTCCTATATTCGCCGCAGAGTATTACTTACACTACAGGCATGATAACTCTCCGGAATTTCAGGAAATTCTGAAGGTATTTTGATGGTTTTTGAGATCAGTCTAAATATGGGGCTTTAATATTGTATTTCTAAAATTTTATTTTCTGTTGTTTTTATGAAGTTTTTAGATCTATTTCTTGTTGATTATTGTTTAAACTTGACTAAAAAAGCAAGAATCAGTTATTGAAATCAGTTTATTAAATTTGAATTGTTGCACTGATTCATGGATATACATACATACATTAAAATCTAATAATTGAAATATGTATTTATTTTTTTCGAATGTAGCGTGTATCCTAAAATCATGAAATGAAATGCATTCTTAGCTATAAAACACACAAAAATTCAGTGCTTCGCGCTAATTTAGAGGCTTGCCTGCTCGCCTCGTCATAGACCCCATGAATAATGGAGTGATACATATTTGCCTGAAATTTATTTGTTCTCTTTTATCATGCCTGTACTTAATTTTGATTCTAGTTATTCTGTTAAAAAGAAACAGTCTCATTTTGAACTTTAATATTCGCAATTTGATTTGTGATTGTCTTAATTTATTACGAATGCTGACAAGAGTCAAGAGTCAATACTCGACGCAAGCGTCCCAATTTGAAATGTGATAATTGAACATTAAATTTAATTTTATATCATGGTTCTAAATTGGACTGCTAGGCGTCTCAATTTGAACTTTAATTTCCTCGCCTTGATTTTTAATTTAGCAGCGTGAAAGTCGGGCATCCCATTTTGAGTTGTCATCGTGCTATAATTATGTAAGTACGATTGTCTAATTCGGAACTGCCAACGCTGTATTTTGAAACAGAATGACTTATTATTTTTGGTTCTTGCAACGTAGACGAACATTAACTGCGTAACTGTTTCTTAAAAGTAGAAGCAACTTTTTGATACATCTACCTCCAATATCAACATTGCGCCTGGCTATCTTTATAAATGGATGTCTTATAAAAGAGGTTGTACGACATTTATTTTGTAGTACTATGTAGTGCTATTTGCACGTATAATGGGTATACTATCAGCTCATACTAAACCACTTGAATATGTAACATCTAGTCAACACACAAAGAGCCGCCAGCTAATACATATTATCCTAAATGTAGCTTTCAGTTTTGAATGGGGGGGGAGGGGTCTGTATGTGAAAATCAATGTAATACTCGTCTATACACATATAATAGACCAAATTACTTTTTAATCTTTATAATGTATTTATAATATTATACGTTGATTGGTATTTTATGATATTATGAGGGAATGGTTAATATGGATAAAGTCATTTATTATTGGAGGACATTATCTATCTATATATATTTATTTTTTGAGTTTTAAATATCGAAATAGACTTTTTCAATATTTACCATATACTTTTATTGGCTAACACTGTCCACTTAACTTATATTTGTCATATAAATTTTACTTTTAAGTAATGTGGTTTGCCTTTATTTGTGATTATCTAAAGACAAAAAGGCAGGAATATACATATAGCTTTAATAATATTATACCTACCCCTATGGGACAATACCGGAGAGAATGCCTGTATGATCTTACAATAGCTATCGATTGTTTAATATCTTACATACGTCTATTATTTGCATTTTCTGTGGTTTACTAATTATCTAAAAATAAAATTCTCGTTTATACCTACATTTTTTTATATCACATAATGACATCTCTTTACTGTGGTAATTCTGTGAGAAAAACATAATTCCTCTTTATTAAGAATATTTTTTAAAATGTCCGCTTTGTATAAAATGAAATTGCTGCCGGTTGTAATATCTATTATTACATGTTATAGAATGTATGAAATACGTCATTCACGTGGAATTTTTTTCAAAATACTTTTTTTATATGTCATTAAAAAGCAGAATGTTTTAATACTTGTTTTGCTTATTAAAAATAAAATATACTATTCCAATGTTTGTATACTTAATTTTTATATTAATATTTGTATACTTAAATTTGTTCGTCATAATTTTAACTCAAATTAGGAAATAAATTAGTAGTTATTCTCCTGTGATTTTTCTGTTTATTACTTTTGTTTGTCCCGTAAACAATACTTGCGATTAAAAGATGTCTTGCTAAAATGATTTCTCAATTAACTGATTGTTTTAAACATCAGCTTTCTTGTTGTATAACGTCAGAGTATACCTCTTGAAGGTAGAAAAAGAAATAGAAATCAAAAAGATAAGAATAGCAACAAAAATGTTGAAAAAGCACTTTGATATCAAATTTAAAAATATATATATAATTGATTTAAAAAATATATATTTTTTAAGTTATCGAAAATGTTTTAACTTTCTAAATGTGTTTATTTCTTATCGCTTATTCTTCCTCCAGTTCGGTGTTTTAGTGGATGCTGGGTCCACATCTTCTAAAGTCTACCTCTATAAGTGGCCTCGGTATTTCGATAAGTCCAGCAATGTAGCAGTCAAAGAGGTGAACAGCTGCAAGACAGGTCAGTCAATCAATAAGAATCCATTTATTTACATAGTTTTCAGTAATATAGAAATGAAACTTTTCTCGCCAATAATGCAGGTCATCTTTGTTGACAAGCATTATACCACCCATAAAAATCACATGACTCAAAAAGAAAACTACTATATTATCAATTGTTTTATGTTTGAAATTAGCGATGTGTGGGTTCCTACGTCTAGTTACACGTATTTCAAAGAATTTATCGATATCTATCCTCCATTCTAATGATACACGCTTTGGCTTACGAAGATAATAAACATAATATAGTATTCATACGATTCATTTAGATCCACTTATTTGGTTATTCCCGCTCGTGAATTAATTCTCGCAAGTAATTTGTTCACTTTTGAGTAGTAATAACTTCCATTCCTGGTTTAATATACTCTTTAAAGGTGCTGCCGGTCTCTTCTTTAAAAGGAGGGGATTTTTAGACTAATTTTAAACCAAATGTGGATGAAAAAATTAAATATAGATGTGTTTTTTGCATTTATTAAAGGGATATTTAGACAAATAGGTGTGCGTAATCTATAATATTTAGTTTTCACAAAGATATAGTAGTAATGTTGATTTACTTAATTCGGTCAGAATTATTTCCATTTGTTTACTATAAATACAGTCTTTCGGAAATTGAATACATTAAATTGCAATTAAATGTGTAGATGCAACTTTCTTTAAAAATAGCGTAATCGTTAATTTGCTTTGTCTAAATTGGTTGACTCAAATAACGATTAGTAAGAATATAAGTTATAAAATTGTGTATTCTTTTGGAGAAAATATTACGTGTTTATTTTGTCTGCAAATTAATTTGTTTATATTAATTTGTCTTGTCTCCTTGATGCCTATTGTGCCATCATTATAGATTTTCCGTATAGATGAAAGATATCGTAATTATTTAGTCTATGTATGTATGTTGGCGATTATATTCCAGTCGGATTCGTGGTTTATTTCACATTATAAAACATAATTTACTGCGATATTATTGCGTCATTTTAATGAGACCTACAAGTTAATGTAGGATTCAGAATTTGACTGGTACACATTTTAGTTTGTATCATAAATCTATTTTATGAAAATTATTACAATATGCACAACTTTTTTGTACTGCAAACTAGGCTTCCTAATAAAGGATTGCAAGCACGGTACCACAACAGTTTTCTAGCATAAATTCAAGTTGTTGTGCGTGACAACAGCAGTATTCAAATTAAAAACATCTGTTTGTAACTATTTTGAGATATGATATTACAATTCAAGTTTATCGTATTTATAGATCTAATATTATGTTGATAAATATATAAAATATTTCAAATGAATTGTACTTTTGTAAACGGTGAATGACTAATCCAACGTTACTTTCAACTAACGGGCACTTTCAGTCAAGGGTATCTCCAGCTACGTGGACGATCCCTCACAGTCGGCCAAGTTGATTGAGGACTGTGTAATGAACCAACTTCTGAGGTCCTTCAATCTCACCCAGATCAAGAAGGTCGAGCTGAACCTGGGGGCCACTGCCGGAATGAGAATGCTTAGGTAAGCGACTCAATGATTGCTTTCTCTGAGAGTTATTTTGACTTCACTAATTCCATCATTACTTTAATTATAAAATGTGTAGTAATAGTAGTCTTTGCTAAAATATATAGAATATAAGTTTTATCATTTGCATTAGGTCGTTATTGGTAGCCTGAGTTCACTTTTCTTGATTACTGTTCGGACGTTTGATACTACTATTTTCTTACGGTATAATGAGGTTGTAAAATATTATTTTAGAAGTAATATCTCTGAAATAGTAAATATTGTATACATTTTACTAATTGTATTTTGCAGATAGTACTTGTAAACTGTTTCAACTTAAATTGTTTATAATTTTTATTTCTTGCTGATATCATTATAGATTGTGACGTTGCAATTATTGAACACCACACAGCAAACATTTCGATTTTGAGTACTTTGTCTCCATGGACCATGTTAAGAACTTTATTCGGAATAAATTGGTCTTCGTTTTCATTAAAAATATCATTTCCAAGAATTTCATTAACTTCAATCTGGGCACCACTTTTGATTATAGCGATACCAATCGCTTCCATTATGACTAAAGCCATCTCTTCGTTTTTATAATCACGTAAATTCCATAAATTGGAATTTCTCTTATAACCAGATACATTTTGAGGTCGTTCTCGGCATGTCGTATATCGAGTTGAGTATTGCGTTTGTACAATTCGTTGTCTTTCCTTATATAGATGAAATAGCCTATCAAAAGTGTGTCTGTCTTCTTTTGATAATGATTTTAATGGTGATATTAAAATCAAGGATATATTATTATATTGCAAAGAAGTCGCGAAGAGACCGTTTTCCTGAGTTGAAAAAAATATTTGATTTCGATTTATTATTCTCTAGAGTTGCTTCATTGTCCGTTTCTTTCGCTTGCGTTTATCCATTTCTAAAAAAAGTGAAAATTAAAGCCGCAGTAATACATGGGTAAATAAATGATTTTAAATGATTTTTGCAATTTGTTCCCAATATTTCAAATGTCGCATTGATCTTGTATCTACATAACTGTATTGTCGTATTGACTTACACTGGCTTGAAGGTATTTTTTTACAAAATTTTAAATATTAATTTATTTCCATAAACAATATCCGCTCTTTAGCTCTCACCCTTAACCTAAAATCAGTCGAAATATTCGTTTGGCTATATTATAATGAAAGACTGAATCCTTCTTCATCGGAAGTTGATCTGTTGACTGAAATGTAATGAGGCTTTTTTGACAATTCAGGAAATTAGTTCTGACTGGATGAATTGAACAACTAATATTTTTTAATCTATCCTCTATCCCGGTGCCTATGTTAATCTCGTTTCTATTTACTTTTACATTTATTTTTACGATCGCACAAATAATATAACAACAAAGTCTCTCTAAGTATATATGGCCAAATCAACATAGTATTTTGGATTGTAATGCACTCGTAACTATGCTACATTTCAAAAATCTCCATACATTTTTTCAGCAACTTTCAGCTTATCTCTTAGCAGTCTCTATCCCAGTTATAAGCAATAAATATATATAATGGAGCTGTAGACATTGTTCTGGGGACAAATTATTCTCTTCCAGCCTTTGAGGCAGTACTAATTATTATACTTGCCATGCATGAGTTGACCATTTCTTTCTTCCATTGTCTTCTTATCAGCTTGATTTGAGAAGACGTGAATCAGGAAAAGCATTTCTAGCTTTTTATATGCTATCCCTTTGTTTTATCCCCAGTGGCAACACATCTTTAGGTAGTTAGATTGGGTTCCTTCAATATTACCTGTTTTTTTCTGTGACATCCGTATTATGAAATAATATATCATATTATGGATAAACAAAGAGTAACTATTGCGATAAAAGAATATTGTATAGAGCCTACAAAATGTTGACACAATGTATCATTCCATTTCTGTAAAATTTCTGTGTAATTATTAGTGTTTGTTTTTCATATTATTTGGGTAATTTTTTCGCAATTGAATATGCTACTTTTTAGCAGAAAAAATGTTCTTTAATAGTACTGTACAAATATTGATACATAAAACTTGACGTAATGTTTTGTAATGCTTATGCATTTCATATAATTGTACTCTATTTTAACTATACTATAATTCCTTCATTTCTTTCCTATAGATATTCGTATAGTACGAAACTAAAAGTAGAAAATATATTTTATCTTCCGATGAACATTTTGTGTCTAGCTAATCGTTAGTTCTGTAGAAATAATTCTACGGCTCAAAACATTAAGTGTGCTAACCAAATATCTTGTGAATAGTCTATATTGTTGCAATAATCTGGAGCGTTAAATAGAAAAAATATTCTTGAAAATTAGATTCATGCTTTCCGATTATGATCTTCTATTTTTTACAATTACTAACTATATGTACTTATAATGTGCTATTAGAGAAGATAGTATTTCATATGATGTTGTATACTCCAAGTTGGCTTTGTGACATGTACTACAGACTTGTGTGACAGCTAATTTGTCATATTAGTCCGATTTCATTTTATGTCTACAGTTTCCATGAGGTCTTCGTCTGGATTTTATTGACTATTTATTCTAAAGCATATTATGTACGTAGGTAGGTTTTCTACTATTTTGTATGCCAAAGTAACACTATATGTACTACTTTGTTTGATAGACAGGGTGATGTAATAAAATATAGTAGGATAGATTAACCATCAGGAACAATTTGATATCGATGTTACTTGAGCTTCCTGGGCCGTTAAATAGTCTAGTATTGCATATAGCTCTCCCCCAGAACTATTTCAGTTGGCACAACTTCAATTCAGTTATTAATTGAATTATTGACTTTGATCTATATATTTCACGCCACAACATACTGCTCTGTGTGACTGATATGATATATATTTAGTTTTTTTATAATATTGTTGGTATACACAATATATTTTTCATTATCAATTCTGGGCTGTTAAATCGATAACACAACTTCAGGGAATTCTTACTGATTGAATGATTAAAAATTGAATAACCAGATTTTTTAAATTAAACGATATCTTTTGGATTTTTGGGGGTAAACAGCAGATGATGCCGATTTTTTTTGCAGTAGTTTACAATTCTGCTAATAAATTCTACTAAGCCTTTTAAACCTTGCTGAAAAAGATTTGTGCATATAGCCGATTAAAACCGATTAGCAATACTTCAAAGCCCACCTCTTCTTCTGATTTCATAACTATGTGTATAGCCTTATTTCTTGAGGATGTAGACACAAACTGATGAAAACTTCTTCCGTCTGTGGTATACGGTTCACTGTGCAGTAGGCAAATTAATAAGTTACTGTCCATGTTTATTCTAACTAAATAGTTTGCTTACATAAAATATATTACCTCGGTTTTTGCAATATTTTAACGAAAAATTATATATTGCAGTGCGGCACTTGCTATAATCTACCAAATGCTATCATTATATTGTAGTAGTGGTACCAAAATTTGTTAATCAATATATATTTAATGTACTTTGACGCGTAGTGTGTACATGCTACTCAAAGCTGGGAACGGGTTTGTCAAATAAATGGATGCGTTCGTTCTTTCTGTGGTAAAATCTCTTTTCCTTTAGCGTGTGTATAATAGTGCTTCTGAAGTGTCTTTGGAAGTATGCAACATAAACTTTTTCTATTTCTCTGTTTATATACCCATACATATATTTGCCGACATGTTTATTTGTGCCCCGCTATGGGCTCTAATAGCACAATAATTTCTACACATCTCTATAGAAAGTGTGCTATTGGACTGAAATGCTAGTTTTCCTGCGATAACCAGCTTAAACAGTGGGAATACTCTTGTTTAGAATGTTTTTCAATATTGTATGTTATGTCTGTCAAAAAATAGTATTTAAAAGTATTTGTATTATATTTTTTGTGTAGCTCTGATTATTATTCTGATTATTTAAAATTATAAATGTATAATTTTTAAATAAATTAGATAAATTATACAGAAATTAATTATGTACAAGTACATATAAGCTAATTCTTGTATTTAAATTTATATCTATAGACGTAAGTTTTGCTTGATTTATATTTAAATATGTATAAACAGTTCTGTTTATATCACTGTAATTTCTTCATGCATAAATTTGTCTAAGCTTTCAATAATTTGCGTATGTCCAATCATTTTGCACAAACATAGTTAATGTATTTAAGTATAATAGCATCAATTAATTTTGGACTCCATTTTTAGAAATCTGTATAACTGTAATGTTATTCACCATTTATAAAGAAATAGTGATATATAAAGTGTCACAAAATGTAAAATATCTTAAAATAATGTCCGTGTTAAATTAAAATATTTATGGGTTGCAACATGTTATTTATATACATGTACCCGCCTCCTGTTGTCGCGTATTCCACATTCAGAATCGAATGGATTTATGAGAACTAATCCTTCGTAGTATATGCTGTATATTTGTGTATATATACCATGTCCTTATTCTATTCATATCGTTAGAAGATCGTAGCAGAATTTCAGGAAAATGTTGTCATAGCCTGTGCATATTATTTAGAGATATCGTTATAAAATCGTGATCGCTATTATTTTCCGTATAAGAGGAAAATGAATTCCAATTTACAAATAATTATACTTTCATTACTAAAGCAGAACAGCTTCTAATTATATTTCGTAGCTGTATATCTTCTCAAAAAAAGAATTATTTCACAGATGTTTAGTTAAAATGAAAAGTAAAACATTTAACGATGTTTAATCGTAACACGCTTACATTTTACATTGTTATATACTTGTGTCATTTGAATTTAAATGTTCAGAATTTTTATAGAATTATTTAGTTTAGCTGTGATCAAGCTAATTTTTCTTTCTTTTTTAAATTGCTAAGAAAATGTTGTTATTTTCAAAAAATTAAAGTCAAACGTATAAAAAGAAATTTTTAAATAGATTCTCTTTCTTTTAAATAAAATATAAATTTAATTACCCTTTTCGATATTTTGTATTAGTTAGATAATAAATACCTATACCATTATTTTCGAAGTATAATGTTAGTATAATTACTTATAATATGGTATAAGTACTTTATTCTGTGTACAGTATTATTTCTCTATGTAAGTCAGTTTTATTTATACAAAAGTTTCTATATTTAGTTGTGGGAGGTAATGTATGTAAACTGTATTGATGACTCAATTCGCAGACTGACTGGATGTATGCCTCAAGTAAATTGTAGTTTTATTTCTGTGAAAAGGCTCATCATTACAAATAAGCGTGTTGACTTTCTGATCACACCTTGATTGCTGCCACTACTGGTAAATATATGTAGTTAAGTGGAGAAGAGTGGAAACTTTCTATAAGAAATGTCAATAAAAACTATCCTTGAGACGTTATAAGTGTATCGTGCTACTACAAAACCATACCGGTTTGAATAAGCCAATGATCTCAGTAAGTCAAGTATATTTTGTACACCATTAGTCGTGTTTGCTCACTTATAAATTCACTAATAGGTATTACGGATTAATTCATTGCTGCATTAATGTTGACATTTTATTACCTCTGCTTTTGTAGGTTTTTGCTTTTCATTAATTTAGTATTAATGTATGGCGTATTGATCTAAAAGTCCGTACTACAATTTAATATGTGTCGTTTTTTTTCATCATAATATATAAAAATATAGTGTTAAAGGAAAAACAAGAAAATGTTGACATTCGTAATTGATCATTTTATTAAATTTATATCGAAACAAAAACGAGCTCCTCAAAAGCAAAAATAAATAAATAATATTTATAATAATGTAGTACAGTTATTAAAGAAATGCTTTAAAGGACGCCAAGATCTGCTACAATGCCTGCTATCAAAAATGCATAAACTACATTAGCTAGATCATAGAGTAACATTTGTATATCTAAACTGGAAAATTTATAAAGATAGAGAACCAAAAAATCATTGCAATTGTATAACTGATATACAAATTTTATATTAATTAGCTTATTATGTAAAAACTAACCATATTGTATTCATGTGAGTTTCATTGCTTTCGTTAAAATGTTCCATTGCCAATAATGTATTCTAATTATTTTTTGTTCTTTTATTTCGATGAATTTTTCAATTTAAATACATATTAAATGTTACTCTATGATCTATATGTTTATGCATTTTTAATAGCAAGCATTGTAACAGTTAGATCTTTGCGACATTTTATATGGATTTCTTCAATGGCTGTAGGTACTACGTATCATCAATATCATTTTAACTTTGTGCTTTTGAGGAGCTCGTTTCTTGACATTTTGTGACGCTGTCGTTTTTGTTTCGACATCATTTATATTTTTTGCAAAATATTTCTCTGTTTAATGTTTCACATAAATTATATACAAAATCGTGAAATAGTATACACATTTTCCTAAATTTGACATAAAGCTTTATTATGTGATTAATTTTCATAATAATTATATTTAACATACATATTGTAAATCTAAACTAGACAAAACTGTTTTTTATGGCTATATAAAACTCAATCAACAGGTAAACTGAATCATTTATAAAAATAAGAGAACAAAATGAATTGCGAAAAAATATACAGAAACTACATACAATGTTTGAGATAAAAATTTCAGAAACTTTACATAAAGCATCGTTTATGTGATTGATTTCCAAAACATTTATACATTTTCTTAATAATACAGATTATAAGTAATAGCCAAATTAATTAATTTTAGTGCAAAAGCTTGAATATAAAAATGTAGACATGTTGAATAAGAACCTAAAAATATCTAGCACTATCATATTTATTCTGCTTTACTTTGGGATACTTGCATTTTGAAACTTTATATGGTTGCCTGCTTAATGTTTAATTTTCGCTTTTATTTGTAATATATTATTAAGTAAGACTGTTGTACTACTTTTATTGATAACAATTCCAATTTTTTTTTTTAAATATCAATATTATGCAGAAAATGTATTTTTCGATAAAAAGTCAATGTCAATCACTAAAGCTGACGAAAAGTACTTTTTTTCAAATTCGACCACTTAAAAAAGGATATTTAGAAACCTTTTTAAAAATTCAACTTAGGTGCATCTTGTTCCTTAGCGCTTGGCAATTATGCTTTAATTTTAATTTTTGTTTAAATATTCGATAAATTATTAATTTAATATTAATAATAATTAAATTAAATTGTTCGGTATAATATATTCGATATTGAAAACTATTAATATATTATCGATTTAGAATACGTACATTTATTGTTTTTACCAGAATACTATATACCATATATATAATATAAGGTTTGTTTAATTTTTACTAAATTTAATTTTAAATAAAAATTACTTTTTCTAAAATTGATGAGAAGAAACTTTCCTTTGTTGATTAGAGTACATTATTAGTGGGTTAGATGGACTTTTATCCGATGACTATTTCAAATTAACCTGTAAATATGTCGATTTAGATATTATTTAATTTACAGCGATAAGTGTATGCCTTGTTAGGAAAATCGGTAGAGATTATTTAGTTTTATGTTAGCATGACGCACATACGCACCATTTTTTTGCAAACACACTAAGCATCTTGCATAAATAAGCCCTCATTTGGCTGGCTTAGAATGTTACAGATTCCAATTCTAGGTTTACATAATATTTATACAAGTTGTAGTAAATTTTGGTCGATTGAGATTTTAAAGATATCCAAAATCAAATTACTTTGGAGTATTTAAAATTTTTATTTATGCAAATCTTTTATGTTTTGCTTTTTTATCAGTGGTTTACATTTATTATGCAATATAAATATATGCCTTAAATTATTTTACTGGTTATTTTGATAACCTGAGTGTATTACACGAATATATAACTTATACACTGAATACTTTTCGTGAACTATCTGCATTAAAACAAGTTTGTTATTGGTGCGTGTGTGTGTGTCTGTATATATATTATGCAAACCAGAAATATATGATATACTCTACAACACAGCATGTCACTGTACTATAAATGGAGGAGGCCCTTAGTTTCGAATGTTTGTAGCTGGACTCTCATATTACACAACCTTTCGAGAATGCATTCACATTATATGCATGCACATAGTTAGTTATCTCTGTATTTAAAGGCGACAACGCGTTTTTTGTCAAATTCCGTCGACATTTTAGTTAGTATCGAGGGGGTGTAATGGCGAGACTAGCATCTTTATTTAGGTACCTTGCATCGCACTTCCATGCTGCTACATATAGATGCACTGTTATATAGTATTAATAGAACTATTTTAAACACATCCATACATTTAGTCTTGGTAAACAAATATTTAGTTTGCTGTGCGCTGAAGCAACCTCGAACTAATCTTTATATAGGCCCCAGCCCAATATTCTCTAATAGTGAATGACCTCATTTGATTGTCACCTGCAGCTCTCTCGTCATCCTTTCCGGTATATATAACTTACGGTGTTTTCTCACAACACCAGTCGAACCGGTAAAAAGTCGAGGCTAATTTTAATATCCGTGTTTATAGAAAACAGAAATATATAATATGTCTATGTACTTAAACATGGTACGCGTGTTTTATGGTTCAGATATGGTAGTCATTAATGTTTCATATTTGGTAAAGGTAAATAGACTGTAATCTTTTATAATATTTATGACGCTGTGAAATTCATTTTATGTTGCCGGCTACTTAGAATAGGTGTGTATTTATATCTATATTTATGTGACTATTGGGAATACTGCAGAATAAATATAAACCTACTGATTTAAACACGCAGGGTATATAGGAAGTATCGAAAAACTGATAATGCTATTTGGAGGTTTTCTTGTGTACCTGGTCATATACACATAAGGAGCTTGGCTAGCGTCAATGTCAATTTAAATATCGTACCCCAAATTTTGATTTTGTATATTAATAACTTCAATGCCTTTGGAAGTAAAGCATGTTCTAAATAGACGCATCAATTTTAATTTTTCGGAATTTTGTGACTATTTTTGTTATTAATTTGCAGTTCTCACATGCTTGCGTCTATAAGTTGCCAATATTTTTGACTATATACTAAGCCCTGGGGCAAATCTTCAGCACTGCATACTTTCCTTTGCTGCGACGAACTGAAAAGACTTGTTGTTCTCGGATATTTATATACATTATGCAAAATATTCGCATGTTGGAATCAAGCTGTATAGTCCAGTACTAGGCGTACAGAGAACATTATCATGTCTTGTTAGGCATGTATTACAACTATAGAAGCCATGTCGATTACACAAGAAAATATCCACAGAGGCACTTTTTGTGATATAAGCGGATAATTCAGAGGAATGGTTTTTCTCCTTTTTTTCTATCTTAATCCTTCCCAGGTTTTCAGCTATAAAAACCTGTTATTTTTTATGCTTGCTATAAGTCAGTGGTATTATATGTAAAGGAAGGGATACGTGCTGCATACATTACATTTTATAAATATGTTATGACTTGTACATAGTACAAAACAATTTTTCCGTTCTGTACACTTCGAATTTGTTTCTATATCATTATCACAATGTAACGCTCCAATTCGATGCGTGCCAATTGTATTTTTAATTCTTTAAGTCGATTGATTGTTACTAATTTTTAGATTTTTATATTGTAGTATCTATTTTAAATAAAGGATAACAAAATGTGAAGATGCAACTGGTGTATTAGAAAAATTAACCTCATTCTTATTAAATTCAATTGTAAATTTCTTCGTTTTTGGGTAAATACTTTAAATACCAATCACATTTATCATAAAGGCTATTTCCTGATTTCCATTTCTCATAAGTTTACTAAATTTAGCTTGATTAACGGGGCTTCATTGTGTGTGTATTCCTCTTTAGACACAGCGACCCAAATGCCACAGACGCCATCTTCGACAATCTGCGAAAGGAGCTACCGAAATCGGGTCTTCTGGTCGAGAGTCCGCGAGATCAGATCCGGATCATCACTGGCACAGAAGAGGGGATCAACGCTTGGATCACTGTTAACTTTGTAGCCGATTCCTTTGGAAATGTTAGTACCACCTTTGATATAATAATAGATGCTACTTAGATTGATATCGCTTTATGTATTGAACTATTTTTATTTCCATATTTGATGGTTTAAATGGGCCACGTTTGAATGCTATGACACCCGGACATGTCTTGATGATGTTAGACTCTTTAGTTTAGTTATGTTTTTAAATAAATTGTAGCACATGAATGTAATTATTCAAATCTTACTATTCATAATCAAATATATTATGTCGAAGGTTAGTCAACAAACGTTTATTATTTCAAATTAATAAAATAACACAAGACTAAACGCTCTTCGTGAATTGTCTCCAGTAGTAAGACACCCAAAGAGTAAAAGGGCTCAACAATTGTCAAATATAAGTAACAAATTGCAGGTATTGCAATAATCGGACTACATAAGAATTTACATAAAAGAACTGCACAGTTACATTATAGAAAAGATCGATACAATTGAGATTGATACAACATTATTCAAGTATGAATGAAGATAATAAAGTCGGTAACAAATTACGTCTCGCTAATCTCATGGTGGATTTAAAGTGTGTACACATTGCTTATGGACACCGAGTGCATTGGCTTAAACCGATTAATTGCCAGGGCTTCAAAGATCGATAATTGAGTCAAATTTCTTGCGCGAACTAAAATACTAAAATTATCGTAGGTGTAGGATTGCACCTAAAGTCCAGAATATGTTTAATAATCGAACTAATGGCTCGTCGTGTTTATCGCGAAGTCACCACTTAGGTAAATGTTCCTTAATGCGGATGGATAACTTACGTGAGGCTCGGCCGTTGTAACAGTTACCACAATTACAAGAAAATTGATAAATCACTGAAGTTTCGCCGCCCTTAGGTAGTTTATGCTTGTCATTATTTTGTGGAATATGGAGTGTGATGTGAAAAATATGTTGGCTGTGCAGCAGGGCAGTTTTATTAGTAGTTTTCATAATGCGCTAGAATTACAAATAATATTATTAACGCATTACTATTACTATTAATATTGTTATGAAGACTGATATTATTTAGTGTTTTAGTTCGCGAGCAATTTTTATTATACGCTTTACATCCTTCGTGGAAATAGTAAGACGTAATTTTTTCCGGACTACTATCTTAATTCATACTTGAATAATGTTGTATCAATCTCCATTTTATTGATCTTTTCTCAAAATGTAACTGTGCAGTTCTATATGATGTAAATTATTATGTAATGGAATTATTTCCAAAATTTGTAACATACATATATTTTACTATTGTTTAACCTTTTGATTTTTGTGGTGTCTGCAAACTAAAGAGAATCCAGGAGACCAAACTGTGCTATTTTATTGTGGTCTTTAACCTAATTCAATTTCTATTAGATTCCATCTTTTCAAAATACCAGTACTGGATTTGGTTCAATCAGTATTATTATAAGTAATTATAGATTTGAAGTAGAATTAAATTCGTAGAAAAGATATATTGTTTAGGGCGCGTTTAACACCCTGGAATTTTAGCCAATATAAAAAGGTCTCTTATGCAATAGGTAAAGAATATTTCCTAAAACTTGAAATATATTGGTTATTCTCAGTAGCTATCGATATACGAATCTTACTGCCAGCATCTCATGTAGATACGGTTAATTTGGATTTCAAATGTGCCTCGTGCAATTCGCTTGAGTTATGTTAAATGTTGACTCTAATTTTCTTTGTTCCTTCTCGCTTAGGTATATAAAACTATGTATTAGTGTTAAATAGAATTATTTGAACCAACAATACTCCTTTATTGGTTTTATTTGATGTGCGTACGCGTATTTCTACAGCTCAACTATTTATTTTACAGATTAAAACGTTTTGTGCCAGTTTCAATTCTCTTTTAGTTGTTTTTAGCCATTTGTTTGTCAATAATTAATCAACCAATCTACAATATTTAATCGATATAGCCAAGAGACAATCTTGTGAGTAATAGGGGAGGTAGATCTCGACTCCAGTCACTTGACGGGGGGGTGCATGCACATCACTTGCGAACCTCTCGACCAATCAGTGAGCAATCAATCGCCAGCCAATGAGACGGCTCTAAGAGTTTTTAAGAGACGCGCGCGTCTTTTTTTTGTCTATTTAAACAAAACTGCGCCAAATTCAAATTATTAAATAGGCGGAAATATTTTAATTGATTTGTCTATTTAAACAAAACTCTGCACCAAATTTAAAAGTGCGTGGAATTGTGTCGGCGCCAAATTCAAATTATTAAATACTCTGGGAATATTTTAATTAATTTGTCTTAAATTTCAGTAGTATAGCTATATTTAACTATTTTTAGAAAATTAATAAATTTCTAAATTATAAATGATTCTCTACCGGTATGCTAAAAATACGATAAACTCCTAAAGGAATCCCTTAATGTATGCTAAGATTTCCCTACCGGTATGCTAAAAATACGCTAAACTCCTAAAGGAAGTCCTTAATGTATGCTAGGAGTCCCCTTACGGAATGCTAAAAATACGGAAAACTCCTATATGATTTTCTAAAAGTATGCTAAGAGTTCCCTACCGGAACTAAGGGATTCCTTTAGGAGTTTAGCGTATTTTTAGCATACCGGTAGGAAATCATTTATAATTTAACAATTTATTAATTTTCTCAAAATACAGTTAAATATTGTTACACTTCTGAAATTTAAGACAAGTAGTATTTATGTAACCTATGTATAATTGTTGTGTGATTATGGTTTGCCTCTGATATAGAAAAGTATTAAATATGGGTGTTCCAGTAAGTTTTTTCCCTTAAATACGATTTAATACTGGTACATAATTCCCACATTTAATTAAAATATTCCCGCGTATTTTTTAATTTTAATTTGGCGCGACATAATCCTGCGCACTTTTAAATTTGAATTTGGCGTAGAGTTTTGTTTAAATAGACAAATTAATTAAAATATTCCCGCGTATTTAATAATTTGAATTTGGCGCCCACACACTTTTGAATTTGGCGCAGAGTTTTGTTTAAATAGACAAATTAATTAAAATATTCCCGCCTATTTCATAATTTGAATTTGGCGCAAAGAGTTTTGTTTAAATAGACAAAAAAGACGCGCGCATCTCTTAAAAACTCTTAGGGCCGTCTCATTAGCTGGCGCTTGCTCGATTTTGATTGGTTGAGAGGTTTGCAAGTGATGTGCATGCACCCCCCCCCCCGTCCCGTGGCTGGCGTCGAGATCTACCCCCCTCC
>JAYRBW010080062.1:0-23835 GCA_036023295.1 Invenusta paracnida | reverse complement strand
TTCCAGTCAGGTAGTGGATGATTATGATATTCTATATGTCTGCATCCAGCAAGCTTTAAAAATTCCTCATTATCACTCTTTATAGCCATAGGTCCGTCATGACCGATTATGAGTGTAGGGCGATAATAGTTTAGAAATGGTTTCACCTCATAATATAGTGCCTCCTATATCTTAAAACCATGAAGACGCAAAAAGTCTAATTTTAGACCATGATAGTATCGTTTATCTCTGTTAAATCCTTTTATATAATTTGGCATGGCATAAAACACTAGACTACCGCCTTTCGTACATGACCTCGTCTATCCGTAGCTATTAGAGCAACTTCTACTGCATTGTCGTACTTTCCATCAATGTCAATAAAAACAATACTCTCAGTATATAATTACATCTGCCACCAACACGTTTTCATAATGATATAGAGAGTGAGAGAGGTGCGAGGATAGGACCGTCTAGTAACGTAAGCAAGAGAAGAATGACTAAAACAGGCGCGCGGCGTTCCTTTTATACTCTTCGAGCCATCTCATTGGCTGGCGCTTGGTCGATTCTGATTGGTTAAGAGGTTCGCGGGTGAGGTGCGTGGATTACGTGCATGCACCCCCCTGTCTGTGTTCTCGAGACGCACCTTCCCTACTACTATGACATTGCAAATTGGAAATTTTGATGTCAGCTTGACGGTGTGGAACAGTATGTTGTAGTTGTAGAAGCCAGTCTACTGATTTTTCGGCTGTGTTATCCTCCCGAAAGGAATATATTTCAGATACCTTGTTGATTTCATCTTTGCAATCTTCATTCCGTGCTGCTTTCAAAAGTAGATTTTCCAAAACCATGTAGGCCTGGTAGGCTGGTTGTGTAAATTGGTGTGTGATTAAAGAAATCAAATTGTCACACACCAATACAAATATTTGACGGCAATAGGCCTCTGGAGTTTCGGTATGATCCTCTGTACCTTCACCAATTTCGTATCGCCTTGAAGCCCGCTTCTGTCTCTTTAACGTAGGACCACCAATTTAAATAGTAGTAATTATGTCAATATTAGGTAAATTACAATTTCTGTAAAGTATTAAAAGAGTGCCATTTAATGATTATATGATTTAGTAAAATATATACCTAACATTTAAATAAGCATCCTACCATGTTTACTTTATAATATATTTTTAACAATATATGAAATCGGCCGTGGCCGTGGTGAATAATTTGACATGACTTTTTATTAGCCAATCTAATTCTTTCTATATCGGCCAGAAGTTGATACATGATATTTATATGCAATATATTTACAGAAACGGTTTAGACGCATTGTTAATTTGACTGTGTAATAAAATAAAAACAATTTAATTAAAAAATAACATTACATTTTCCAGTTTTTTAAATATGAAATTTGTATTTAATTGTTTTGTATATATTTTTATATATGACATGTCGTAATTGGTCATTAGATATGCTTTACATGATTTCTGTAATAAATTTTGTGTAATTGTTTAAAAGTTCTACAACAAATTTCAATGATAGGTATATGATACTTTCATGATGTGAATTTCATTTAATAAAAGGCTATTCTATTGTATTCTACTAATTATAATTAATGATAACTACATTTATTTATTCTGATGTACGTAGCCTTATTATACAACTTAGCAGACCAGGTTTTAAGAAAAATAAAGGTACTATTAATTACTTGACCTATACTTTGATGCAAGCAAAATTTATTAGAAAAAATACACTGGATTTTTATCATGTATATCTCTTACTTAATAATAGACCTACATAATATATGGGTATGCTTTATGAGTAAGCATCCTGAAACAGTGGATACATAGCATCTATAATACTAACGCCATCTATGTATGTACTAACGCCATTATACAGATAAGCGCAATGATATGCGTATGTACGTATGTGTATGAAGTATGCTGTGCCTCTCGAAATATATACATTATTGAGTCTACTGGTCCTTGTTAGACCAGCTTTATAACAAACTTATTGTATGATACCAATGTTTGCACCTACAGAAAGTGAGATGGCCTATTTAGATTAGATAAAATATATTATGCTCATTGAAGTAGTTAGGCTAAATAGATTATAATACAAACAACAATTAGTGTTGATGCGGTAAATTGCAAAAAGACTATCTATTTACGCTACTGTTAATATTCCTAGTAATAAATAAAGAAAATGTGTATAATATATATTTTGATGCGCTTTTCTTAGCGTTGTTTTATACAAAAATGACTTTTAGAAAATTAAATTTTTTTAACTAAAATCTTAAAACAAGAAATACCCATTATTTTGTGAATAACTAATACAAATAAGTATCTGGACTACCTTGGGCATACCTTTAAATATGAAGCGAGATGGTGTGCGACGATATAAACCAATTACTCATCATTTCATTCACATGCATGTAATCAATAATTTCAAATCAATAAATGGAGGATCATAAACTCAAAAGACCGTTGGTGGGTTAAGGGCAAAAAATAGGGTGTTGAATTCAAGTTTTGCTACAAAGGCCCCCTTTGGTATATTGAAGTATCTTAGAGTAATAGAAATAAATTTATTCAAAAACACAAGTCATACATCACTTTGCATTCGAAATATCCTTTCAAAAAGGCCTCTAATAATCTAAATTTTAGCACAAAGAAGATATCTTCGCTTCTACTATAACTATTATAACAAATAAATTATTTGTGTTTTGGGCAAAGGAATCCAATAAAATATATTTCAAAACTAAAGGAGCAGTGTTGTGACCAGAAATTATCGTATATTGTATTTGCGTCTATCTCTTTCTCTGTGTTAGTGTCTCACATATTTTCCACTCCTCCGAGCCACTCATTGTCCCTTTGTTATTGTCTTGTTTTAACCCTCCATACACTTGTATTTCCCATCCTTTCAATATACAAACAAAATGTTCCTCCTAACATCTTCTTCTTATTTGGGCTACTGCAACATGCAGTAATTTTGTATTTAAAGATACATTATGCATAAAAACGTATTTGTATCTATATTATGCGTTTTTGAAAATTACATTTGAAAACAATTATTCGGAATATTTGAAGAACTAAAGGATTCAGATGAATTGAGACATCATGAACAGTATCGAAAGTTTCATTCTGACTATAAATTAATTTCTAATATACTTGCTATATTATAAATGTATACAATAAAGTTAGTATCTGTTATATATATATATATTTATATGCATTAGTCGACTCTTTTAGAGTGATGTACTACCACTGATTGATGCTTTTGAGGATCTTAGAAATCCATTTATGGAGTATTGCGGATAACTGCTAGATTTAGATTAATCAATTGTGATGATAACTCCAGGTTATACACAATGTATAAAGGAGAGTTAAGGACATCGAATCAGAGAGATACTCGTACAAGACATGTGTTGACATGCGAGTGAAGTCACGGAAAGAAGCATTTACTTATTCAATATAAGTGCTAGTATAGTAGTCCTCTTTGTTATATAGTACGAACGAAAGATTCAAATTGTTTAAAACATTACATTATAACAACTATAAGCCAATAAATCAGAGATGTCAGTTTTCAAAGACAAACAAGCAAAAGTCACACAAATGTTGTTGGCTGTTAATTCTGGACGCACGTAAATAATGATATAGTCTTCTCACATGAGTGTTCACCATGCCCACCTTCACTCATTCGGAAGGGACGTATTCATCATGGAAATATATAATATATTTCACTATTATTACATGTTAACGTACTATCATATTAACTTATCATTATATTATCTTATTAACGTATTAACTATACTATTATTACTTCTATCCTATACTTTTTTTGTAACTATACTCGTACCTTACTTCCCATTATGGTACTTCACGATTTTTTATTTGTAAATATACAATTATTATTATTAATTATTATTAAACAAAAGCGAGATAGTAGATTGGATTATTCCTAAAGATCTTGATAACTGTATACCACTACACAACCGTCACAACTGCAATTTAACTTGATGGTGCTGTACTTGTTCAACTGAAGGTTTTGTGACCTTTCACAGAAATAATTGCACCATATATTCGTTCATGGTTCAATACTAGACCTTGTTTGGAATGTGTACTCAAGGACAAGTTTGAAGTCAGGAATTCGAGAGAAAAGAGTCAGATGCAACAAGAAGAGTTACTCTATCAATCAATGTTGCAGGCAATTGGCCTCGTTTTATTATTTTTCATTATGCATAGAAGTCGGACTTACCAACATTGCAGATTGATAGAACTGACTTTGATAAAAATAGTTATGTCTCCTTTAGTGAGAGAATGGATATAAAAATAATATTATCCGATCTTAATAGTTGTGTATGTATAAACCATTTTAATAATTTTTGAAAATTACAGATGCCTCAGAATAACAAGAAGCTTAATAAAAATTGAAATTGAACAGCAATTGAATTAATTACAGCTATTTAAGATATTAGAAATAATAATAGTCAACGGAAGTTAGTCCAAGATAATATGGTACTCCCCAACCACTTCTGAAAAATAAAACTAAGAGTGGAGATGTCAGAAGACCATTGATAGGACAATCGACCGCAGGTACTGCCACGATAAACAGAAACTGAACTTAAGCGTAGACTCGCATTGTTATCAAACGTTTTACGGTTTGACACCAATTGAAATACGTCATGTGGCATATTTATATGTTTAAATCAATACAATGGACTATTTATTCAATTAATTCAGTTATATAGCAGGAAAGGACTGGTATACGTTTTATGTTTAATAAATCCCGATATTTCGTTAAGAAAATCTAAGCTAAGTATTTCTCAAATTATAACTCTTGTTGAGGTGGAAACTATTCCAGTAGAGGTTGAGACGACTAAAACTGATACTGTTGCTATTAGAAGTCAATGGAAGCAAATGGCTATTCGGATTATCAATATTCCTCAAATTATCGATGTAATGCTAATTCCGACTCCAAAAGAAAAACGCATTGGTAAATAACGAAGTGCTCAGGTTTCATCAATTTATAGATTTACCAAACAAAATGTAATAATTCAGATACGGAAAAAGATTAATATAAATAAAATAATAATTTAAAACTTTAAAAATATATAAATAAAATAGTTTATAGGAAGTATTGCTTTTGAAAATAAATAAGACTATTTATTGACATATTGTTATCGTATTCTCACTCGACTAATCTATTTGGTTTGAGAACGCTTTAGCCGGCTTGACTTTGTTTAGAATTGACTTCGCACGATAGCCCTAAATTTTTACACACATTTTGATTTAGTCGACGCTATGAAATGACTGAGATGATTTATACCAATGAATCTAGAGTGAGCGAAAAGAACCCTTACTCTACACCAAAGAATCTAGAGCGAGCGACAAGAACCCCTACTCTAGACAAAAATAATCTAGAGCGAGCGACAAGAACCCTTACTGTAGACCAAATAATCTAGAGCGAACGACAAGAACCCTCTCTCTAGACCAATAAATCTAGATCGAGCGACAAGAACCCTCACTCTAGACCAAAGAATCTAGAGCGAGTGACAAGAACCCTCACTCTAGACCAAAGAATCTAGAGCGAGCTACAAGAACCCTAAATCTATGCTAAAAGCTTTAAAAATCCGGAAAATGTTTTGGCGGTAATTGAAGTTAGCGCGCCATTTTTATGTATTAATTTTTATATGTGTACCGCCTTTAAATAATAAAGAGGTTGAATTATGTTAACAAACATACAAGTAAGACATATTTTGTTAACATTTTTAGCGTGCTTGGTAAAAACATATTTTCTTTCTTGTTTAGTTATTAAGATGCCATTTAGTATTTGAATAGGTATGAATATATGTACAAATTTATATTTTTATAGATGTACTATTATTGGAATTTTTATATATAGGCTCCTACCCTTTTAATTGAAAACTACTTCCAACTTCTATCGAGTTAGTAGTATGTAAATTTTATCGTCAACTATTTTTTAGAGCAAGAGTTCTTGTCGCTTGCTCTAGATTATTTGGTTTATACTGAGTTCATACTCTAAACAAGTTAAAAGAAACAATTAAAAGGCTTATTGAATATAACGAAAATGATTGAAGTCGGATAATACACATATAATTATATTATATAATAAAATAAAATAAAATAAAATAAAATACCGAAGGAATCATAGAGTAAGGAGATACTCATTGCGAGAGATTCGTTAAACTATTATGATATATATGGGGTTATGGCTTTAACATGTATTCAGTTAAATTATTTTTTGTACATTGACCAAAAGGGAAGTCTTATATTTTCTCTTTTATAACGTTTATTTAAAAGAATATTCAAAACTTTAAAATTGTTCTACTTTTTATAAGTATCACATTTTTTAAGGTCTTATTATAGGCATTTAGGTATCGAATAACTAGAATCGATAGAAATCAATGTAATTAAATTATATCAGCTATGACTCTATGATATTTGTAATAATATGTTTTGTACAAATAATAAATATACAAATTAACTTTAAATTTACCAAAACTGTCATTGCATGGTTCCGAGATACGCTTCCTTAAAAGAGGTGACCTCCGTTTAACATAGTTGGCCCACAAATAGCCGAATTTGCTTTCTGTCCATAAAACTGCTCAAATAGGGAGAATAATGAATTTATAATATTCATATTGTTAAGAAATAGTATAGTTATTTAATTAAAGTATATCTCATGTTTACCACATACTATTTATCCAACAGGCAGGTTCTTTGAAAGACTGATCAATTGGCACATGAAAAGACTTTGATAACTGCAAACAATTAAAATAATCTATCTGCTTATTATTATATTACTGTCACAGAATTTGCAAGTGTTACAAAATATAAATGTAATATAAATTCCTTTATCGAGAACTTCGAAAAATATTTTTGGGATTTGAAATAATTTTTCACAATGTGTATTTTGATATCACGATTATTATTTAATTAGCGAAATGTATGCATCTTGGTTTATTTTTAGCTTATGAAATGTATTTTAGATTTAGATAAATATTTTCATTTCAACTGAGAATATTGTGAGTGCGTCGGTTTGCAATTAAATGATTTTACAATATAAACGCCGGAAAATATGATATTACGAGAATGACATATTTGTGATTTCATACTACTAACGTAACGTAAATTACCAGCAGTACGGGGAGAGCTTAACTGAGCTGTTTCGACCTTGCTGGTTGACCTTAGCTGTCTCTACAGAAGCCCACACTCCTCCGATTGCATTAAAGTACATTAAGCAGCATACCACCAATTTATTGAAAATAAAGCTTAGACATGGTTTTTCCAATAATATTGCGATTGCAGATTTTGTGAAAATTGTGTGACGAAACATATGATCTGCAAATAATATTGGTCTCATTGGTTACACAGCATAAACTAATTTGTGTCCATCTTTTTGAGCAGTTAATAAATTTTCAATTAGTAACTGCTCAAAAAGACGGGTCAATGATAGCTGAAACACTGGCATTACACTAATTTGAATATATATATACATATATTAAATCTATCCCAATCGAAAAACCAATAGGTATCTATGCGAAATATTCCAAATCTAAAAATCAATTAAGGCTTGACAAATACATTCATGCTTTTTAGGCAATACAGTTGTTTTGTTTTAACTTTTTTTTAGAAAATATTAACATACTTTTTCAGACTATAACTCTTTAAAGGAAAAATAAACATGAGTAGCAGACTGTTTCAAAATGCATTAATATATGTATGATTGATTTGTTACATTTATATAGGCGTATTGTTGGGTGAGCTTGGTTTGGAGGAGGGGCGCTATATCGTAAGTTTAAGAGTTTGTCGTAAATGTTTGAATGGGTAACTTATCTAGTTCTGTCGGAAACTTTGACGCACATCTCTCGCCCCAACATATTATCGAGTAATACGCCTATGTATAGAATGTTAATTTAGAAACCATAAAATTGTAATTAAATAACAATAACATTATTGGATACTTAGTAATAGTATAGTAACGTATAGCAAAACATATTAACTGATAAGCATACAAGAAAGCCAAATTAATGCAGTGTATCATTATTTTTAGACACTATACCTGCATGTGCTTTTATTTTGTAATTGAAAACATGATTATAATAATAGTCTCTGTATTTAATGATATGACATATACAATTTAGCACTAATATAATAATTAAAATGTATATATACTTACATGTTTATGTAAAAAATATTTCCACCTCAACCATATATGTTCACCAGTAAAAATCAAAGAATATTCCACAAGAAAAAGTATTAGTAATAGTTGTCGTAGCATTACTTTTGATAATGTTCGTTATTTAATAAGTTTAATCTAGTAGTAGTATATGTTGTTCAAAATATTTAGACTTCAGCTGTGCAATAGGCAACTTTTATACCAATTAATCTATATAATATTGATAAATGTTGTTTTATGATTTATTATTAAATAATTGATTATATATCTCGCTCAATAATGGTACCCTATAATATGTCTTATAGAAATTAATCAATATACTATACAATTTATATGTATAGAAAGTAAAGCAAATATATATATGTATGTGTAAACCATAGAAATTAATCAATATACCTACATACATGAAGTTCATTCATGAGATTCATAGAGACGTGGAGATCTGAATGAATAAAGGCAATATATTAATACCTATAACCTACCATTACTAATATCATAGAGTGATGAATACACAGAGCGTCGACTACAAGGTGGTGGCTATACAAAAGCGTATATATAAGTAATTGATCTATATAAAGTCAATTTTAACTGAACGTACTTTTATTACTATTATAATAAACTGAGTAATAATTTTAATAAATAATTTTTTAATATTTTTTTATTTTACATAATGGGATTATAATTATACCAACAATAACGTCATTTATCATTACTTTTATACCTACTATATATTTTTGTTTAAAATTGACTTTGTGTATTTTACATACATGGCCATAGTAGATAAATATTACAATCTATTATTACATAAAACAACTATTTATGATCGATAATTAAGCTAAAAAATATTACAGAATAAAATTATTGGATAATTCATCGAAGACAATCTTATCTATAGCATTCACTGGAACTCCTCAAGACAGGATTACCAAATACATAAAACTTTAATTAAATCAACATTTACTATGCGCCATTATTTTAGATTCGGGAGATCAAAATGGTCAAAATTTTTGCCGTGTCATATTATGTAATTAGAACATTTTTTACAGTTTGACAAGAGTTAAATCCTGTATTTTGAATATATTGTCTTACGTTTCTTCAAAAATTATGTTATTAAAACTCCAGAAAACGAATAATTATCGTACCAAATTATTGGATTACCTAGATATAATGTTTTTCTGCTTCGGAAAAATTGCTAGATCATGATTCAATTTAGTTATTTTATTCTTGGATGCAACAGTAGATCACTAGAAATTATTGAAAGTATTACCAACTTCTTTACTATCATACTGTTTCGACAAGTATTCAGAACTTATTTGAAAATCAAGCATTACTGTGTAATTTGATATTAGACCAATTAATGCCTGACTTACACATTCAGAATTTATGCAAACATAAATTTGAAAAACACTAACTTCCCGCAACGTAACCGGCCCTTTCAAGTATGACAGATGTTAATTTTATTAATGGGTATAGCAAACATATATTTCTTGAGTGATGCATTTATATAACTAATAATAATCTGTCTGATGTTGCAATATTTTTATTGACACCCATGTATAATAATACCCATAGATAATACCTATATATAATTATTATTATATACACCCATTTTATATACAAGTAATAAATATATTGTTAATATGACTTACTTTTATTAATTTTACTTATAGTAAATATTATTATTATTTAATTAATAACATGTAAAGTTATTATTATATTAACAGGTAAAAATTATTTATAAAATATAGTTTCAATACGTATTTACTAATTGATTTTACTGTACTATTTACTTATTAATAGTTAGAAAACAAATAGTAGTACATTACATGTATGTTAGAAATTTAAATTGTTCAGATGTCATTAAAAATAATGAAAATGAATTCTGAATATAGATATCAGATATTTCAAGTATATTTCTGTTTATTATCTCTGTGACTAATATTTTATTCATTTAAGTTTTAAATTATATAAATACAGAGATTTTCGGCATATATTAATGAGAAATTCGCTGTCAATTATTGGCGAATAAATGTATCATTATATACTCCTTTATCAGTATTCATATATGCACTATTGGTGTACACACCCAGCCATATACATAAATGTGTTTTACTTTTATATTAATTATTACAAGGGAATAATTAGTATTATGTAACATACATTATAGAAATAGCAGCTAAATATATTTTAAAATGTATTAAAAACAAAATAATAAGTAAATTCGTCTACAAAATCACGTTAAAGTATGTATAATCATGAGTGGATTAATTTAGCGTATAATCTACTCCTGACATAAATAGTGTTCAGCATAGAGAACTTAATATGCGCAATTGTTTTATGATTCAGAGGCGTTTGTTAAATATATATATACGAATGCAATACACAATTAGAACGGACAGTCCTCGATACAGTTATTAATTTGTAATTAAATATTTAGAATGAAATTTTTATCATAGTATTAGTGGTTTTAAATAATTTAATTCACTATATATCATTTCAAAAATTATTTATCCCAGAAAATTCTCTGGCCTCATAAATTATCAAAACAACATTCCCTGAGCCTAGTTTCGAATGGCATACTTTTTATAATCTCAATTTCATATTGGTACCCACGATCGTTATTACATTTAAGAATTACTAGTATTTGAAACATATTTCAAATCTACCCTTATACCTCTCTAAATAAATCTTATGATATAAAAGCAAAGCATGAATGGTGATATATGTACCTTTAATTAAAGTCAAAATTGTCTTAATAAATCAAAATATTAAAACTGTACTTAGTAATATTAACATTATTTTATATCAATTGGTAAAAAATATGTAGGTACACTCCTTAATCTAGGTATGTCTCCGGTGTAAAATATTAGAAAACATTTACAAAACTAAATATTCTTATGAAACAAGCATAACGCATAAGTGCACCTTGAGAATCCTTTCATTTATCAAAATTGATACATAATAAATGTCTTATACCTATTCCTTTCGAATATTGACAAAATACAAAAAACAAGATTAAACATAGGCTTTATAATATTATAAAAGTTATGTATATGATATGCATAAATGACAGCGCATATAGCCTATATGTACACATCAAACATAAATGAAAATAGGAATAGTGTAGCCATAATGTAAAGATGGCATAGATTAGGATACAATAATCTCTGTAATAAGACTAGAAATGCAAGAAAAATATAATTTTGTACAATATAATTGTCATACAGAATGTTACTTCTTTGGATTTCCTGCAGTTTTGTAACCCTGAAATGAACAAAATATATTATCGAGTGTATTGTAACATTATTTTAATTTTGAAATCAAGAAACAGAATATTTAGCCCAATGCAATGAGCGGGAAAGGTTTAATATAGGTAGTACTATAAATTTCACAGTATACAGAGGCTATTTCTTTGGAATAAAGATGACTATACAGTGTTTGGTATAATTCAATAACAAAAGTCTATAATGTCAATAATACTTTTTTATTTTAATGTTAACCCCCTAATACCTATTTAAGTCACAAACATTTGTACAGTAGGCTATGACTTAATTCATCAGTGCATTCGAGCTTTAAATGGTTACCAAAATGAAATGCACATTCAGATTGAGATCATTTCAAAGTATCAGTTAATCTATACACGATGTTAAGTCTGCTCCTAAATCTCATACTAAATCAACATTTACAAATTGCACACTTGCGCGGCATGTGTGTCTCGTGTTATCTTCCTATTACCCTTATGTCACCTAGATTGACATAGTTAGAGGTGTTGCTCAATAGGGTACATGTCAAAATAACAGACGTTTATGAGTTGAGGAAAACAGGCTAGTATTACGAACCTCAAAGTAGCCAGTGTGGTAGCCGCACAGATACCAGCTCATGAGCATGGATTTGAGGGCCTCCGACGAAGAAGAACTATTGGAATCGTTTCCAGAACTGCCGGCAGGAAAGCCCGCTGAGAGAAGGCCAGGCGGGGGGATCAGACCAGAAGATGGTGGAGGTGGTGCAATGGTCTTGCCATTAGTGGGAAGTCCTGCTCCACTTGCAGAATTCCTAGAAAAGTCAGGTAATATTTATGTGTACGACGGAAATGGACACATGCCTTTGATTATATAATATTAGGATATGTTCTTAAAAATAAATTGTCTTAATTGAAGTATATTTGCTTACAAAATTAACAAACTGCACTATTTGTATAACTTTTTTTAAAGAACCTGTGGAGTAACCACATGATGGAGCCACGATCCATGATAATAATGCCACGATTTAAAGTTTCCAATCAATAATTTTAGGAAATGTGACGCGAGTCCATACTATTCCATTTATTTATATAAATATATAATTACAGCAAAAATACTAGAAGGCAGTGGAATCTATTGAGTAAATTACTAGATGGTGGAATCCAAGTTGGATTTTTACAGAACTCACGAGTTACCACGCAACGAAGTATGACAGAACGGTGCAGACGGTTTTCCTCCAATCAAACCCGAGGCTTGGCGTCCAGTTTCAATTGAGCCAACCCCGTTAGCGCCGGTACAACCGCAAATACCGCCGCCACGCTGTGCCTGATAGGTAGTAGTGTTGGCGTGATTGCATTGCGGGGCAGGATGAGAGGGTGGGAAGTGATGACCAAGGAAATCTGTACTCGTCTCTAACTGTTCCAAATAGAGATGGGAGGATATCATAAACATATTGCTTACAAGGTCATATAGGCGAATACGCCTGATTTATTATTTTTTACAACAGTTTTTTTAAATTGAATAAAAAATAAAAGCAACAACTATGAACAGCATAAACGGGTAACAAAAAAAAGAAGGTAATAAGTATAAATTGTCTACTTTTCTGACGTCTCTAAGAAATCGGTTAGCCATTTGTTGTTGGTGTAATTGTTGATAGGCAGACATATTTCGGTTCTGAGATTGTGAGCAAATGATGGAGGTGAGATCAAAATATTTTAATAACATGTCATGTGTTTGCGACAGTAAGATATTGACCAAAGTTCTAATGTCTGCTTCAAATAGGACGTCTCCAAAATTTGAATTCAATAATTTTTAATTATTTATCAAGATAAACTAGCGCATGAAGTGTATTTAAATTTAAAAAACGAATTTTACCACAGTCGAGAAAATCTCTGCCCGAACACCTTCTGGAAGCAAATAACTAAAGGGTCATTTAAAGGGTCAGTTGATTGGAAAACTAAAAATTAGTAACTGTATAGAATTAACACAGCATTTTAAATAATAGAGCACTAATAAAGGATTTTTAGTTGTATCAATACAATGTGAAATCAAATCATTCAAAACCGAATGTTCTAATCATTACCAGGATGCACACACATGGCCAGGAAGAAACCAATGAATGCCATCAAAAATAAATAATGGATTAATACAGCAATATTAATTACGAATATGCTAGTAATTGTACCGTTGCATTGAACTATTCAGATTTGAGGCATGAATTTGCCTCGAAAACAGCTTTATTGTTATTATGCAATTTACGTTTTGAACTATAGTTGATATAATTATAGGTTTAGTGCAAAACACAGGCGCCTTCTAAATTTCACAGTCCAAAGCAAATCGTATATTTTCAATTAGTTCAAAACGCAAATTACAAAAGCAATTTCACATTTTGTTAATTTACATGCTAGAATATAATATAAGTTACCAAGACATAAACTTAATAATAGAAATGATAACAATTCTGAAGATGAATTACGAATGCAAATTAGTTGCTATTGCAAGTCATTTACTAAAAACATTTATTACGATTATGTAATAAATGTAATTACTAATTACTTCAGTATATAATGCTTAACGTATTTGACAGTTATACATTCTAGTCATGCCTACAACGTCAACACCTGCCGGAACTGAATTAACTTACGCGAGTAGAAATGGCTTCACTCACAAGAAGTGTCGGCATCCTTTCTTGATCGCCCATTGGGATAGTACCAGGCGGAATCAGCTGATCCATCTGCACTCTGTCTTCCTCTTGCCCATTGTCTAGGTAACGCAGTGTGCAGAGCCCTTGACTGGGCTCCATGGCGAGAATCTGGGCGTCAAAAATGTGCCCCCCTGAGGAACGTCGAACGGCTTGACATCGACTTCCTACTGTCCACTGTTGATGTGGCTTCTATAGTAAGTGAGAAACATCAATGATTAGGTTCGAATAGAAATATAAGTATCTGTAGAGGAGAAAAGACAGTATTGAATGAGCAGGGACATCTACTAAAAATAGAAAGTCACTTGTTTGAATTTCAAATTAGAGCTGGTTAACACACCAAAAAAATAATTACGCAATTTATAAATTTGAGTTTAGAATTTAAGAATAATAATATAGTTAACATGTAGTCAATTTCAAATTTAGACTTCGTATATAATTTACACATGAAATTTTTACATCTTAGAATGCGTTCTTTGAAAACCCCCTAGAATAAGTTGAAAAATCTTGGAACTCACAGAATTTTTGAATAAATTCTAACGTCTAATAGGTAAAAATCAAATTTATATTAGAAACTATTCAGAAAATATTACATTCATTAAAAAAGATACCAAATACGAATATAACAACGAAGTTATTGAAAAATGTGTTCTCAATGGTATGCATAAATACTAAAAAAAGATTAAATATAGACTATAGATTACATGTATATAATTATTACGGAATGAATAATACTGGTACGAAATAGTAAAAAAAATACACCTTTTGAGATATTCAGGAATGGTAGACACTAATAAGGTGAATAATAAACAAATAATAGCAGGAAAAACAATGTATTTGAAACGTATAATAATGGTTACGAATACAGTATTTAAGCTTCTACAAAATCAGCCAAATGTTTAACAGTTTCATGACTGATATATATATAAACACATAAATACTTACTATATAAAAGCAACTTCATTAAATAAAATTAAGGGGTTTGCCAACTGCAATCTTACTTCAGAAATGGCTTTGTTTTCGACAGCAGTTGGACGATTATAGCGCAATTGCTGTGAGTATTGATTATGGGCGTGATTGTTACCAGTCCATCGGTGGATCGGATGGAGGTTGTCAATGGAAACATGTGAGCCCATGCCACTTGCCAGTCTATCAGCAGGGTGTTGTTGTGGCAACTGAACTGATGATGGTGTTGGTGGTGGGGGCATATCACCTGCCTGTTTGAGGAATAGAAATTAATCGATGTATTTCTAATGCACATCTTTTATGGTATACGATTGTGATCAATCTTGAACATTTTAAAATAGGTAGAAACAACATTATGCTATCTAAAAAATAATCTCTGACGCAAAATTACTTTAGTGTGATGAAAGGAATAATGTTAACATATTTATCGAAGTGAGTAAAGAAAACTAGGGGAAGAGATTGAATATAAGTAAGATTAATGAGTGTACAGAGAAGTAGAATAGGGTTACTAAAACTATTCATACTCGCTCCTACCCATTCTATTAATTTTGTGAATCTATGTAAAAATTAGTGCAATGTGTGTGCATAGATAAATATATATACGTACACGCATAAACATTCCTTGTGGTAATTTAAAATGAGAAAGTTGACGATCTGCAGGAGTATATTCAATAACGATATATTTAAAATATATAAAGGATAGAAACGAATGGCAATGCATATTTATATATGTATTGATTACAACTTTAATGAACAACTCTGCAACACTCTACTTATCATTAAATTAGTAAATAATACATGATACACATGTTCAATGTATTCGTCAAAATAAGATTTTTTAAATTCAACTTTTAGTAAAAGAATATGTCTCAAGAGAAATATGTTTCGAAATAATTCTTTACCATTAAATGATAAAGATCAAAAGATGTGATAATGAATATCATAAAACATATTTTAAGTGGAATGCCACAGGAATTAATTACTCCTAGGTGTAACTCACTTGATAATAACAACCAATTATAGATTAATTATTAACGATCGAAATTTTTTTATGAAAATAACTTTCAAATAATACTAGTAGTAAGCATCATGCAGCATCAGATTAAACAACATTATTTTGTAAATATCATCACTAGCTTACTATCTTTATGAGTGACGAAAAGAACATTATCATGATCGCATTTACACCCAAACACTTCTACTCAAACAATAATTCAAATTACCAAAACTGATAAATGTGTTCCCCTTTGTAAATTATAAACTTAAGTTCAAACTCTTAAAGCATTATTGAAAATCGTTTTCATCGATGTAAACTTACAAAATCTCAAGTTTAAACTAATAATTTGTAAGTTACATTATTTCTCCGTGTTTTAAATGAATAATTACAATGATTTAAGCTTGATTTTAAATGTATCAGTCCATATAGGTTATTTGTCTTATCAGAGGTGAGTATTTATTTCAATATTTTAGATTAATTTATTTTAATGAATTAAACTGTAATGAAATTGAACTGACATCTAGGACAAATATCTTAAATAATATAAATACATATGTAATAAAAAGCATTTTAGGAAATAATTTTGTTACTATACATAATATATTAAGAATTGTAATACATATTTTAAATATATGCATTAATTAATAATTCGGATAGCTCAGATTTAACTACAACGATCAATTGTGTGTAATTATAACATGAATTTCTCCCATATAATCAACAAAAATGTATCTCAATATTATTTTATCTCATATTATGAGACTCATAATGTATGAGGTGGAGAGGTCAACATTTGTGAAATTTTATTGAAAATATTGGAGTATATCAAAGATATATACATTTCTATAAAGTACAAAACATCTAAAATATGTCTGAACATTTTATGTCAAATCTGATTGAAGTTAAATGTCTAAAATCGGTTTGGATCGAATGTACAGCACTGTGTATCATCTTTCCCGAACACCCTTACATAGACGCTCAGAATGAATACAATAGCCACTGTATCCCCTTCACCACCATACTCCCCTCCCCCTAGAGAAAAAAGCAGTCTACAAACTGCTGACATAAAGAAGACATTATCATTCTTCGTCACTGCACTACCTTTGAACCAAATCCTTCGTTATTTCGGGCAGTAAAGCCTACAATACTGGCCTATGACAAAGAAGAAACATTGGACTAAGACTACAAAGCTTTATCTGACTCATGCTACTCTTTTCCTTGTGATGCTTATGCTTTATAAAGATTTTCTATGTATCTGGTTTCTTGTATTTGTTATTGTTATCACACAGGTTGTTTACTATCCTTTCTCTGTCAATCATAAATGCTTCAATGTCATTTGGAAAATAAACCTCTCTCTCTCTCTCTCTCGTATGACTTTTTTCTAAATGTATTTCTACAGTATATGACCCAATAAAGTACTTTGATACAAAGGGGTACTTTTGTGGCAAAACTTGAACCCGATTTTTTGCACTTAACCAACTAACTACACAAAATTGTTGATTTATCAACTTTTTCTATTAAATGATAATATAAATATGAAAAATATAATATAGATATATAAATAATACCTACTAGCACCTCATAGAAATAGATTCCCCTGAATTGAAACACTTCATCAAACATTAAAAAATATAAAATTCAAACTGTCTATATAACCTAATTAAAAATAATATACAGTTTAAATATAATGTTAAGATGCCATTAAATTGAGACATTTATATAGCAGGTAACATACATGGTCCGTACGCTTTTTCAAGAATTTTTTTCCCTGACTTCTTACGTACCAAATTTTTCACTAATATACAAAAAAAATCGTCTACCAAAATTAAGTTATTTATTTAAAAAGTACTATATACAGTGTCTGATAGCAAGTTTACAATATTTGTTCAAACTATTTTAAAGAAATAACAAAATGATAATTGTTTATAGTCATTATCTCAAATATTAGTGAATGTTTAATATGTTAAATATAGGATTTTTAAAATAACTTTCAAACTTGCTGTTGGACACTAAATTTAATGCATGCTGTAATCACAATATATAATGTTCTATGATTATTAATAACAATATATATTGTGGATATATGCAATATAATTAATATCAAATTAATATGTGTAGAAAAATAATATTCAGTTAATTTTGGGCTCAGATAAAATATATCCATGAAAGGATTGAGCTATTATGTTAAGTTCTGTTTATCTGTGTGACATTATTGTTAGTGGAGGTTGTTATTTCATTTGGGAGCAAGGATTCATTTGGAAGGATTCATTTGGGAGCAAGGACTTTTGAAATTATTTTTGAAAATTTAATAGTCTGAAATGTAAAATAAAGCAGTATATTATTGTTTTCCACATAACAATTTTTTTGTTATATATTTTGAAATTCCCTGACTTTTCCCTGACTATTTCACAAAATGACAAATTTCCCTGCCTTTTCCCTGACTTTTTAGACATTCTTAAAATTCCCTGACTTTTCAGAAATGCTCAAATTCCCTGACTTTCCTTGACCCGTACGGACCACATAATATAAAAATGTACTTAAAAAAATGAAAAAAAAACTAAAAAAATGAAAGTTACTCCATTTTAGATAATATCCTCATTTTAAAACTAGGAGTACTTACTATTCATTACAAAAATATTTGTTATCGCAAAGTGATATTTATTGCAAATATAATAATAAAATTATGTTTTAAAATATTTTAACAAAATGTTGTGTATTTTTTTAATTTTGTTGATAAAAGGAATGGTTATATACCAATCAAACAGTGGTGGCCCTGAAGAGGGCCTTTTTCACGTTATTGTTATTATATTCACTATTGGAAAACAATACTTGTTGTGTCGACCATGAGCAGCTATCACACCCCAAAACTTTCTAGGCATCCACTGAACCAGTTTGGTGAGGAATTTATTTGGAATTGCCTGCCATGCTATGAGAACAGCTGTAAAGAGGCCCTCAAAACCATGCACCACCTCTTCATCCACCTTGCACTGAAGGTAGGACCAAACTTTTAGTGGGATTCAAATCTAGCAATTGAGAAGGCCATATTGATTTGAATATCACCAAGAAATGTAGTCACTGTATGCACCTTATGACATGGAGTATTATCATGATGCAGGATCTTGTCAGAGTGCTGAGTAGCTTGGGACAACACATGTTCCTCTCTGGAGTTCAAAATTGTATCAATAGACTTAGTGATTCATTGTATTTAGTTAATAAGCCGGAAAGGATAGAAGATGATAGTGTGTGTCAAGTAGAAAACTTGTCTACTCTGTGTCTATCAAGACTTTATATAATAAGCAATGTGTGTGAATGTACCTAGGTACTAAGTAAGTAAGAATCAAATAAATAACAAACAAAATTTTACTCTATTAGACTGTAAAACAATATTAAATTCAATTAGAATGGTGTGAAAATACTTTAAACAACATGTTAATATAATATTTGCAAAAAATATATTAAAAATTTATTTGATAATTTTTTAAATTGCATTTTTGTGCAAATTACCTGGGTGTGGCAACATTTTTGTCTGGTGGCATATAAAAGAATTTAAAATCATTCATTTTTATTATTAATATATATATTTAAATTTTTATTTTCTTGGCTTTTTCTAAAAAAAGTAGCTTTTCTTGTTAATGTTAATTTTTAATTAAGTAATTTTCCTTGTTTTAAAATATTTTGAAAAGGAAACAAGTCTTAGGATATTAAATATATGTTTAATTTTATTCAACATTATCATATAAATTATGTTATTTGTGTGTAAGCTAGTTGAATTTGACTGTCTTTTTTTTAGGATGTTAAAAATTGATTAGAATTTATTTAAACAGATCAATGATGTCAAGATTATTTATTTTATTAAACTTTTGTTGTAAACTTTATGAAATTTTATATTTGTATTAAAATAAAAAAGAGCATCTCTATGGCTATAGGAAATATTAAATATATTTTAAATTTTCATCAAAATTATCAAGAAATATTCTCTCCATTGGTTCCTGCATTACATAAAACTAGGAAATGTGTACCTATATCATTACAAAAGTTAACTTAAATTAAAGGAATAATTTATTACTATTACTATTAGTTGCAATTATTTAATATTATCTATTTATACTATTGCTTAATATTATTAGTTATAGTACAATTTCTGCAAAATAGACACAAATTTAAATAAAAAATAAATGATATCAGATTGTAAATATGCTATTCATAGATATTTGTTTTACGTTATATACAAATAATTATGCATATATTAATTAGTTTCTATGGTAATGTGTACACAGTTTTATTGATTATTTAAAACTATTAATGAATATGTAGTATGGATTTTTTTTTTATTTAAGTTGTTGGGAGCAACTGGTGGATCAGCCAAGGAATTTCGGCTGTGGTGATCACGTCTGTTGACAAAACAATATTTCCGACTCTGTGAATTCCTTATTACTAAGCGCGGAATGATTGGCTGGCTCCAGCCAAACCAATCAAGTCGGCATTATTGATTCCCTGTATTTCTGCATCATATAGTTACTCATAACACCAGGAAAGCTTGCTGAAGCAAGTCGTATCAATATCACTGCTTATATACAAATAAACAGACTTTAATTCCAATTCATTTACTTCGTAATTGCCTTTATAGAACACTAATATTAGTTTATGTGGTAAAAATAGAACAGCTACCTAGACTCACCACATAACTGGAGCCCAAACAGTCTCTCGAACCACTGCCCAACGTGACTTAGAGACATCATTTTCTCCTGATTTCATAATTCACACTTTCTATTTAACACTTAAACCTGACAACATCTATCCACATGGCGTTCATGATGTAAACACGCAACACTTCTAGAGAAGAAGACATCAGTGATGAAAGACAAACAGATGACGCTGAAGATACCCATAGGGCGTTCACGATGTCAACACGCAACACTCCTAAAGAGGAAGACATCAGCGATGAAAGAAAAATAGGTGACGCTGAAGATATCCACAAGGAGGTAGACGTTACAGAGAAAACACCAAGCATAGTAGAAATGACTTAACTACCATACGCAGACGACAACCTTTCTGTATCAGAACGGGATCGCTTCCATTCTACAAACTTGCCTATCCATCAACTCCCGTGTACACCTGCTCGATCAAGGAGATCATGTACTCGAGCTTTAACCAAACCTTCCTGTAGTTTCCGAGCAACCATGATGCTGATGAATGATGAATCAGATGCGGCTCGAGCAGCTAGAACAGAGAAGAATTGAGGATGCTCGAAGAGAAGAAGAAAGGATGCAGAGGAAAATCGACGGAGAACGAAAGGAAAGGATGGATAAAGATATGAAGGAAAAAAGACAAAAAGAGAAAGAAGCTAAAGAGAAGATTGAAAAGAAAGAGAAAAAAGCTAAAGAGAAGATTGAAAAAAGAGAAAGAAACTAAGGAGAAAATTGAAAAGGAAGAGAGAGAAAGGAGATAGGAGGAGAAGGAAAGGAGACAGGAAGAGAAAGAAAGGAGACAGTAAAAGAAGGAAAGGAGACAAGAAGAGAAAGAAAGAAAAGAGAAAACCGAGAAACAGGTGGACAGATTGTTATTCTTCCAGACTCCGTCAGTCATGCAGCAGAAATTTGTGTCACTTTATTCTACACTTTCAAACCATGCTTCTCTGGGTGAGCGAGTGAGAGAAGAGATACCAAGTCATCACTGTCATTCTCCGACTGTATTCTTACCTCCTGTTTTTCACATTACTAAGGAGCCATTTAATTTATTCACAACAGGCGCTAATACACCGCACTGGCCGCTGCGGCTACCGCCAATACTACAGCACCAGACATAACAACGCAGCAGCACATCGAGCCTAGTCAAGTCCGAACAAGCACACCTTCGCCTACAGCTGTTCCTATTGTATCATACTCGACATTACCTAAGTTAAGATGTCCGGGGATATACAAGACGAATATGAACTTCAAAGTTTTCAATCAAAGAGTTATCACATACCTTGCAGCTTCTAACATACCACAAGAAAAATATTTCACCTACTACACAGATCTCTTAGGCGAAGACATTTTCAAAGATATTTAGCTAGAAGAAGCTAATCCATCATTGACATTCTACAAACTAATACACCATCTTGACACTGAATAGGGTGAGAATAAGAACTCCAAAGCCGTATCTCTTTCATTACAAAACATAGTGCAGAAACAAGGACAGTCATTATATAAACTCTATTATGTAATTGAAGAAGACTGCAGACGTGCCTCCATTTGTCAATCAGCGTAGAGTTGAAATCTTTTTGCAGGGATTAGTTTCGCCTTCTATGCGACTTTATCTCTTTAGAAGATGCAATGAGACAACAACTGACTTAACACCCCTAGACTATCCATCTTTCAAATCTGTTAGGGATCTTATAGGATGAGTTGCACAAGTCCCTGAAAGGCCTATAGGAATCCTATGAAAGATCCTGTAGGACATCGAAAGATGCCTATAGGATATAGAAGAATGCCTATAAGATATTAAAAGGTGCCTGCAGGATATCGAAAGATGCCTATACAGGATATCAAAAGGTGCCTGTAGGATATCAAAAGGTACCTGTAGGATACCAAAATATGCATACAATATAATCATTTAGTACAAAACAATTATGGTTTCTGAATCGTCGAATAGCCAAACAAGTAACTCAATCACAGTGAAACAATCGTGGAGGCATTGAAGCAATATACACATCGACTTTTCACGTGAAGAGCTAAAAGTTTGGGAAATGATCAAGCCAATTGTTCGATATACATATATATGAACATAATAAAAAATAATATAATTTTTAAATAGGGCAAATTCAATAAACACGAATAACAATTATGAAGTCGATATAAATAACAAATTGGACTTCGGATGTTATTTTAAATAGTAAAATGTGTGACATATATACACTTAACATACATTTTATTGATAAAAATTCAACATAATAAGTATTTCAATGATCTTGCATTACATAAAAATAAAACAAAAACAACATTGCCTAATGCATACAATATGTGACCATACCTATATAAAAATAACAAGGTAATGGATAAGTTTCAAAAAAAGATCAATTAAAAAATAACTCTAAAAAAGAGCGAACTATAACAGCAAAATAATATATATCTTAAGACTATATAATACATAAAGTAAGGCTTACTCTATTATTATTTATATTGAAAAGCGGACTAAAAGATATATATAAATGTTTTTAGCTCAGGAGTTTAAAGAAAAAAGTTATCAGTAATTAGCTATATCTTAACTAATTGCTCGACGTTTAAAGGCTACTTATTAAGTTCATTTAATAATTTAATAAAGAACTTCATGGTTTGCATTTTATGACTGATTAAATATTCAAGTAGTTTCTACATTTAAAGAGATTAAAAAAGTAAAGAAATTAATTTGTATTTATAGTTAAATCAGTCACATTTCAACCAAATGTTTCTTATTATCGTGAAGGTATAAGGTTTTGACAGGATAATTTAAAGTTGATGAAATATGTTAATTAAATGTCAGGTAATGTGTCACCTGTTCTCGACTTCCTTTTTATTTAATCGAGGCCGCTTTGATTAAGGCTTCGACAAATACACGTCCAAGAAAAATTGAGAAGATGTGAGATAGGCCCTCCTTCACTTGTCTCACCTGAAGATCGCTCTCTACCGATCTAAAAATAAAAGCAATTGTACTAAAATAACATAAAATAACCCATTTAGTAAGTACCTACATGGTTTAATTAAATTTGACCAGGTATGAAGAACTTTAACTGTTTATTCTTCAGCGAT
>JAYRBW010080051.1:7138-23839 GCA_036023295.1 Invenusta paracnida | reverse complement strand
TGCCTTTTGAGAAATGTTACTTTCATTTCTTTTTAGACTAGAAGCACAAGGCTGTGACAAGACCTACAGCTGCCTACGAAATAGCGTGTGGTCGAATTTGCGGTCTCGAACGATGGCCAAGGTGGATCGCATGAAGCAAACGGGGGCTGAATCTCAAACGTTGGACAGGATTGATGACTTGGTGCTGGAAATTTTAGGACGGGACAGTCCTATAAGTGTTGCCGGCTTAGATGTTCCTGACCAAGTCACAATTCCCTCTTCTTCCGAGAACATTCCTCCCATAGATTGTTTTTTACGTAAACAGAATGATGACATTCCTTTTGTTACTGTTTTAATGCCAAATTCCTGTAATATTAAACCGCCTATCTCTACCCCATCTAATAGTAATAAAAAAGAAAAATTTCTCGTAGTAATGAAGATTCCGAACTTGAGAACTGTAAATTATTGCGTTTAAAACTTGAAAATCGGAAGCTTCAGTTGGAAATTTTAAAATTAGAAAAAGATTTAAACGTCGAACATGTAGACATTATCTAGCGTCATATGGTATATTTTTCTCTTCACGTTATCACTTGGGAACTTTTATATTACCAATAATTAGTAGCTACTCTTTAAGTAGTGACTCATACTTCTAAATTAGTAGTGTTTACTACTAAAATAATAGCTACTAAATTAGTAGTACTGAATTCTTATGCAACTGAAAAATATAATAGCTACTAATAAGTAGCTACTATACTTTTATGTAACTGGCCCCAGGCCTACATATATATATATGTAGATTCTTGTCATTTTCTTTTCTGTTTTTACATTGACTTTCTACACTTTACTTAATGTAATACGATTAAAATCTTAATGAGATAAATTACATAACTACCTAATGCGTATCAATTCTTGTGTCAATTCTAATTCCTACATTGTTGTAATTTATGTCTAGAATTGAAAAGGTGGTACCCACGAAATAAAATGTGACTTGTACTTTTACTTTTAATTCTCGAAAGTGTCGCACATGTCAATACTAATATTATATTACTTTTTCTAATATTCTGCGGAGTCCATTAACTTTTTATTCTCTATATTGACCTTACTAAAATATAGTTGGTATAAAGTTTGTTAACATTGTCTACATTTATAACTGCTATTTTCCAGTTCTACGGTGGATCCACAGAAAAATTATAGACAGTTTTTAAACTCTTATTGATTTTCTATGCATCAAGTACTAAATTTTATCGACAGAAAATCATTTCATTTCAATAAAATTTATATAAATTATGTATCTATAAAATAGTATAAAATATTCATTATAAATAATTTTAAAAATGTATGGCTATTTTCGAATTTTTTTAAAGTGCCTTTTTTGTCTGTCAATTAAAATATGTTACATTTATAGCCAAGATTGTTTTATGAATATTACATTGTAAAGTATAATTATACATTTAAAGGTGCTTTTAGGTATGAAATAGAAATATCAAAATTGAAATCAATATCATTACTATTTAAATTCTATCCATCAATATACTCTATCAATACACCTAAGTAATTAAAACTGTAATTAATTACATTAAAAAGCTCATTATAATAATTCACGGTGTACATTGTAATTTATGGTTTTGATTTATACAATCAAAGAAGTTTATTGGTATTTATTGACTACAAAACTGGTATTGATTATCAATTTTTGATTCATTTCTGTTGTCTAGATAAATCAATACAGTTTTAAGTAAATAATGTAACTTTTATTTTATTATTAGATGTATAAAGTTGAGGTTTATTAATTGATTTCCCGGTCGGATAATTTTTCTATACAACAAAAAACAAAATTTCAACTGTATTATATTTCTTATAAGATGAATTCAAATATATTATAGTTTTTCCTTTTTAGTTTAAATTAAGTGTTTTTAACTTTAATCACCACATGGGATTAACTATTATTTAGTTTTATGTCATATGCAAAATTATGAATTTACCATTTATAATAGAAACAGTTTTTTCCAATATTAATCTTAAGATTTATTTACTAAAAGAACTAGTATGCAATTAATAATGAATATAGAAAAATTTGAATTCAAAATTTTCATTTGAAAGTAACTTGTATTTTTTAATTAATTAAATTTATTTCTTCAAAGGCATTTTATGTTCAATTAATAAATATAATATTTCTACCATGAACTATATTACAACTGGAACAACATTTGTACTTGTCTGTATTACTATTGCAAGCGCATGTCAACGTGAGTAAATTAATATATCAATGTTAATTAACATAAAATGTTATATTTAAAGAAATTAATCAATAAATACATAGAATGGTAATCTGAAGTAATTCCATTGAAAATATTATACATTAGCGATTGTGGTCAATATGTGTATATATTTTATTTTTTTAAATTGGTATAATATGCCAAATCATGTACATTCATTTCATCGAAAAGGGGTATTTAAATATATATGTATATGTTTTATATTTTATATTTTGCCAGTCGACTTTTAGGTAAATCGTGGAAATTAATAATTTATAATATATATATATTTCTCACCACAAACTTACTTCTTAAAATTGTTGCATTATTAGTTTTAGATAGCCAGTCTATGTATATAGAGTAAAACAAATATCGATGATCCTACAGAACAAACAAAAAAATAATTTAAACATCTTAATAATAAGAAAAACATAGTTGTACCTTATAATCAATATTTTGTATTCAAATTATTTACGTCCTTCATGTATAGACGAGTGTATTCTGTTTAATACTTACATCATTGTGTTGTGTCCTGCCTATTTCTCCATAAAGTTTTATTAAACTGCAATATACAGATTTTTATTGCTTCACAGATTTAATTCATGTATTTATTACAAACATAGATAATTCGAATTCACTGACATTTAAATGTAATCACAACATGAACTAGTAGTATATAATAAATTCTGAATTTATATAAAGTAAAACTACAGTTTTGAAAATAACAATTATTGAAGAACAAATGAAAGTTGGATTTCGTTGGTCTACTAATGTTGATATTACCATTAGAAGAATAACTTGTCATTGGAATTGAAATTGAAGTTGAATGACTCAAACAACTGTGATTTGAGCTATTTAATTTTTCAAACCTAATCGTTTCAGCTGATTTATTACTGTTGGCCTTATACAGTGATTGGTGTATTTACGAGACAAACCAGCTTCACTTGAAATGATTGATATGAGTTGACCTAATTTTGACTTCCCAAGTGCCTTTATAAGCAGATACCAATCAGAGTTGATCGAAGATTACCATTTGGATTGAGCTTTGGGAACAGACTTGTACAATTTGATGGCAATTTTAAATAATAATAAAAATAATTTTCTTAACTCCTAAATGATTCTCTAAATCTTTTAGGAATTTAGGGAATTTATAGAATATCTTTAGGGAATCATTTAAGAGTTTAGGAAATTTGTTGAAATATCTTTAAAAAATACTTTAGGGGAGTTTAGGGATATTATATAGGATATTTTAATTTTTTAAATAAAATACGGTTATATTATAATTATACCACTGACATTTAATACAAGTAGTATTTATGTAACTTATGAATAATTGTCGCGTGCTCATGGTTTGCCTCCGATTAATTAAAAAGCTTTAAATAAGGGTCTTATCATAACTTTTTTCTTAATAAATACGATTTAATTTAAATACTAGTACATTATTCTGCGTTTAATTAAAATCTTCCCGTGTGTTTTTAAATTTGAATTTCGTGCAAAAATTGTTGTTATAATAGACACTTTTACAAAATATGGTTATGTTATTTCTATACTACTATAATATAAGACAAGTAGTATATATAATTTATGAATTATTGTAACGTGATTAGGGTTTGTCTCTGATAAATTGAAAAGTATTAAATAAGGCTGTTTCCGTAACTGTTACATTTTGATACGATTTAATACTAGCACATAATCCCGCATTTAATTAAAATCATCCCGGGTATATAATATCGTGGTGCGGGAAAATTTTTAAATTCCTTCGTAATTTGAATGACGCGCGTAATTTGAGAGACGAATCGATTTTTTGAAATTCCCATACACTTTTAAATTACAATTTGGCGCCACCTGTACTCGATTGTAATTGGGGGTGGGCAAAGTACTCAACCAGAATATTAGATACTTGACTCTTTTCTAGCAGAAGCTGCCCCAAGTGAATATAAAATAAATGTAACTTTATGTGTATTCATATTTATAGCGTTTTGATATTATATTACATAAACATTTTAACAATTTTTATAATTTATAAACCTTTTCTCCACGATCATCTACACATTCATATAAGCTTATAATGACTTTTATAAAATCGTATATTTATTTAGGAAAACATTTCACTTCGAAACAATGAAACTTTATGATAACACATTTTAATTTAGTATAAACCTGAGAGTACATGTTGATCTCTTTAATGTTACAACAAAGCTCACTATTCACATCAAGCAACGAATATTCCTAATACCACTTTCTTTATTTTTCTCCCAAAACCCTTGCTTTCATAAACAACAGATTTACGGTGTCACACCGGTGCGCACTGTGATTTTAGTGCCCTCTCATGTTGCCCTGAATTAACCTGCCAAGAAACCTATCTTGTGGGAACGTGTCAACGGTGCCTTAGAAAATATTCGAAGTGTCGTAATTCCTTGTCACGTTGTTGTGATGGCTTAAAGTGTCACATAATATATCGCAAACCTGGCAGAGTTGTCGAATATGTGTATAGGTGCACATAAAAGACACAGGTCCTCGACACAAGTAAATATCTACCTATAATAATTAACCCCCCTCAAATTCCTTGTGTTATGTTTGTTTGATCAAGATTAATAAAACTAGTATACACACAGTAATTCAAAATATCTACTTTTATTCATTTTTTTTGTATTTACGTAAGTTAAATATATTAAAAGAGTGTCATTTCATAATTTGTGAATTGTACCCAGTTTGTTTGACCATATATCATGTGAACCCGACGGACATGTCACACCTATAAATAAATGAAATCTCCCTTGTTAGAAGGAATTTGGAAACAAAGACCTTAAACACGGAAATGCTACTGTAGTAATGTAGTATTTAGTTGTAGTACTATAGTCGAGTATTGAATCAGAAGTGGGACAATCGTAAAAAGATCGACACAAATCGACAATAAATAAATCTTAGTGGGTAACTTCATGTTGTTTTATCTTTATTAAACATATGCAATTCATTTATATCAATCCATGCAAGAAAATCAACCAATAGCAATACAGCATTTATGCATTAAAACAATGCAGTAGAAAACAATCACACATACACTGAGAGAGCAGTGAAAAAATAAGCTTTTCAAAATTGATGGAAAATAAAAAATTTCATCGTAGCCGAAATGGAAACAGGTGAGTTTCTAAAATGGACTAAAATATATACGTACCAAATATCCGTAAAATGGAACAATTTATTTGTAATTGAAAATGTTTAAATGAGGCTTTCAGATTTTATGGTGTAAACTTGACTTCTTATACATATGTATGTACTAAATAAGATATTAACGAGTATAACTGAGTAACGACACACAGTGTTTGACTCTATCGATTCTGTTTGTAGTTTTACATTGCAACCCTATTTAGGAAAAAAGGTATATTTCAAGAACTAACAGAATATGTAAAAAGACAGTTATACATGTAATCAATTACATTTAAAGACAGCTGAGTAGGCAAAAATTGTTTATAACTGAGTATGTGCCCTTAAAATGAATTTATTAAAAATATGTTAGTTCTTTTTGTCTACCTATTTATATAAAATTTATTGAAATAAAATTATTTTCTATTAACAAAAATTTACATCATGATGCAACTAAAAACAATAATAGTTAAAACTCCACAGCCTCCTAAAAACGCTGTGTTTCACGATTAATTTTAACAATAATTTATTCATATTTTGTTTAATATTTAAAGTGAATTACATATTCAATTAATTGCTACGCTAAATATTTGCAGAAACTTTACCACTAATTACATGAATACTTTTGCCTATCGATTCGACAAAAAGTTATTTTTAAAATAATTATTAACAATATCAGTTTTCAGCCTGTTCCGCAAAATAAATATCCGTAATACGTGGAATATTCAACGTCCCACCACGTTTTCTGCGATACATTTTATTGCCCTAACAAGCTCAGCTATAGTTCAGCCGTTCCAATTGTGTTTGGCCATATTTCAGTTACAAATGCGATGAATTGTGAATATCAAATACATAGATTATGGAATAATTATATGGATTAATTTTTAAATTAGACGTACTTATTTCATAATAATATCTATGGTATTTGTACAATAAAACTGATCGAATAATCAATATATATGACATTTTAGTATACTTATTTAAAATTCAAACACACTTTAAATATATGAATCGTAGAAATTAATCAATTTAAAAATGTATCAATATAGTCATTTTACTAACTTTTTTTATCGTGGTAATTAAAAATCTGTAAAAGATTTTTATTAATGACCACAATCTTACATTTTCAAATTGATACTTAAATCGCATCATGTAATCAATCTATGAATATATATAGATTAAATAAATATCATTTAAGTTCTATTGTAAAATTAAAATGTATACAAAAAATTACAAAATAAATAACTATACTACTACTATTTAAAGTTTTTATAACTGATATGTATAGAAGTGTTAGAAACTAATACCACATGAAGTAAGACAGTAGTTTGAGTTTAACTGACTGAAACACATGCAAAAGCTATCGAAGTAGTGGCTTATTTGTACAATATATGTAGATTTCAAATTAAAATAATATTTCTTTAATTTATTAATTTTAATATGGATTTATCACATGGAGTATATAAAGATTCTTATTCAATAGAATTATGCTATTTAATTTATAAAAACCACGAGAGGATAACAATAAATATATTGGAAAATAGTAGTCTAATAATAATATAACAATGAGAAAAACAACATAATGATGTGGTATATTAAAGTAATTAGATATATTTCTCAGACTAAATCTCTGTGAAAAGAAAGACAATAAATAAATGCAAATAAAAACTCTTATTTTGAAATTTAAACAGCTTTCTTAAGTCAAAAATCTAAATTTAAAACTAAGTTAGGTGCCCTCGTTTAATATAATAATGGCTTGTTGCGATATATATATATATATATATAACACATAACATATAACGCATATAACCAAATACTTTGTGCCTAGCCAAAATCTTTATTTAAATATATGAAATATATATTACAATATATATATTTCAATTTGCTAACTAGTTAATTATTAAATTGGCACAGTATATCCTTGCGTATAACTAATGGACATATCGTAGAAACTTTTTGATGAGTAGCAAATAATAAATATAATTTATCCAAGCTACCAATCTTGCGCAGTTTTTTAATACAAAAACTTATTTAATACCAATTCAAGTGCCGAAGTTACCGAATTAAAAGAGGCTATTAATTAAGAATACCGAATTAAACTGGTTCGGTGCTATTTTCGGAAAATGTTTCATTACTCCTTTTGAATTGTGTTCACAGAAGGTTGCTTTCACAAAAGTCTTTTGTAGAAAACCAGAAATCAAAATACCTATCACCATTACGAGAGCAATATTGTATCATTCGAATGATAGCAAATTTGGTAAATTAGTAATTTGAGTAAGTGCTCTAACAGTCCAGAGAAAGACAGCTCACACACATATATTATATCACACTAATTCATAAATAAATTGTTACGCAGAAATGTTATGCTGTTTTCGTTAATTATAACCGAACTTTAATGTTCGATCACGTGATCTATAAGGTGTCAGTGATCCAACTTTAAATATTTGTATTTAACGAAAACAGCCTAGATTGTCTTAGAACATCGGTGCATATGGATATATCCGCCTTTTTTTAATAATTCACATAATCCATTTCAATTAAAATAAATTGATAAATTGACAGTATATCGTATAAAAAGATATTTCAATTCGTATTATTATTTTATAAATAATTGTTTTAGATACTACTTTTAGGTAATCCATAATTTGTATTTGGTCATTGTGCAATATTGAATTAAGTTTTAGTTATTACGCATTTCCAATAAATGTAATGAAAATATATTAAAATAAATTAAATTTCAATTCAATATCTTTATTGCTATCACATACAATTCGTTTCAGTCTACGCTATAGCACCTCGTGGAGAACTACAAGTCGTTTTAGAAGATCATAAATGCTAATGAGAATATGTATATTTTTGAGCGCAAATAAATCTAGTTAACATTAAAAATCTCAGTTTTTACATTATACATACAATATTACTTATGAATAGATAAACGTATTATAATGTGACATATATAACAAAGTAAGCATCCTAAAATATAATTTAAAGCAAGGTTTGACATTGTTTTTTGTCAAAATATATTTACTTAAATGTTAATATAAAAATAAATAAATTTTTTAATTATAAAGTGTTATCATATAAATCAATTTAAAGAAATAAAACAAATATCTGTATAATGATTATTCTATGCATTTAAAATTAATATAAATACATTTAATATCAATATGTAAAATATAAAAGAATACAAATAAATACTTTTAAATTGTATCCATCGTATAAAAGTTAGTTAAGAGTTAATCAACTGTAAATTATAAGTATCGAAGAAAAAATGTTTGAAGGACAACGATAATTTATTCAAAAAAACTCGAAAGCTACTCCATGATCGAGCAGAAGAGAAAAGATGCGTAGGTGTCCCAATATTGCAGGTAATATGGAAAATTGTGGGTTGATCTTAATATACAATTGATTCCTGCAAAATATGTGGTACAGAAATAGAATGTGACATTTTCTAATTCATCAATCCGCATTTATGTCAGACACATGTAAGGCAACTACATTAGTTCGTCGTCCTCGTTAAGGAACCATAGCCATTTCCGGCGTAAATTTCTTCTTCTTCTTCCCGCTCACTTCGGCTCCTCTATACGCAAATCATATTGGCCTGATCCTGGAGACCAGAACAAGAGGTAATGCCTCAGGTTGTTGGCTTTGATTTTGCTGAAGTTGTTGTTATGGTGGATAGATATTCGTCTCTTAGAAACTTAAAGGTGGTGCATGGGTGAAAATCGTGTAGATCATAATATCCACTTCAAGGCAGTATTTGTCGCACATTGGGTAGGATGCTTCGCGGATCTTATATTTGTAGGCCTTGACGATGGGGCCGGTAATTGTCTGCACCTGGTGAAACATTGTCTCACCTCTTCGGCTTCTGTGGCTGACCCTCTATCTCTTTCCCCCTGGAATTTTCTGATTTCGGTGTCTACATTTGGCAGTCTACATTCGGATTGTTTCTTTTGACCCCATTCCTTGAAGAGTATATCGGCTTTCTCGTTGCCATCGACGCCACAGTGTTGATGAATTCATATATCGATACTTCATATTTCTCTATGAAGTATAATAAAATACAATTTTTATTCTTCACAGAGCGGTGTCTGCGGTCAAAATAATATACATATAAACAACGTATAATGTAAAGATTTGGAGAATTTATTATACAACATACATTTGTAGGCCTCTTTTGCAGAATCGTTTGTTATATTTTAAACCACAGATATCTGGTTTAAGAAGAGTAAACGAAGAAAATATACAAATAATGTTACAAATGTAATGTCACAAATATAATCGACTAAATTAACATGTATGGGACTGTGGAAATTAATTGCTCAAGTTAAAATAACCATGCCAAATCGTGTCGCCAAACTCAGTCGCACCAGGGCAGGGGTGGTCATATAGGATATTGGCTCCCTTTTGGAATGGAATATTATTAAATGGATGCATTTATTTTATTGCAGATGCCTATTATGTAATGTATAAATTTAGTTAAGTTCATTTTTAATAGTTTGAAGTACTATTTCACTAGAGAGTATTTGTTTCTTAATAATAACAATATATATATTTATTCATCTTCAATATTTTCATTTTATGTGTTTGCTTTTCATTTACATACAACTGTCTTTTTTATGAATCGCGACAAATTAACATACATCAATTTAAAAAACCCGTACAGGAACTAATAATTATGCGCAGCAAAAAATTTTGCATATAATAAGGCTTAAAATCAAATTTAGTAGCTTAAATATAAGTATGTATAGTATAGTATAGTATACAGCTTTCCTGTTTGGTCAATAAGTTTATTTCATGAATAAATGAAGATCTTTGATTTCTCATATTATTTATTGGACATTTCCTGTTATAAATGTTAGTTTTGTTATGCAAGTTAGCTATGTGCGCGTTCTATATACTAAAAAAAACAAAGCAAAGCAAAAACCAATCAGCTGCAATATGTTACTCAGTGAGACATTAAGCTTAATATTAATAGTTTTTCTATTATTTATTTTTACTAGTTATTTTTAGTTTAAAATAAAATATTTTGTTATCTTGTTGTTACATTTGTTTTTAATTGTAAAGAGAACAATAATAATGTTAATACTAATACATTAGTAATTACTTACATACATTACATAATACTATACATTAGTATTACTAATTACATTAGTAATAGTGTAAAATGTATAGTATTCAAATATGTATTCCAATTATGTATATTTAATAACTTTAGTCTTTCCTTTCAAAAATTGCATTCAAATTTATTGTAAATGTAATGCCACAGAAATGGTAAATGAATATTAAATATAAATGTAATTATTTTGACATTTCAATTGTTAGTATTACTCTTAATAATCCATATAAATTGAATCCTGAATATGCGTTACATAATTATATACCCCATAAAGAGCTCTATTTGATTATAAAACATAATACAAATATGAAAGATATGTAGATATCAAAATTGCTTGTTTATATTGAATTTAAATATACTTTTTAAATAATTGACAATAATCCACAATTGAAAGACATTTATAATATATTTATATTAATAATAATATCAACATAGAAGTAAAGTAATATTGATAATATATTATTATATACCTACTGTAGTTTTCATTTTTATTTATAGGAAATGGAAAAATACAACAAAAGACAATATAGTATTATAAAATGTCATTTGAAAATGTATTGACATTGTATAACTAAACTTATATTAATATCTTATTATATACTTACCATTTACAAGAAAATTAAGAAATGAATATACAATAATATTTATAATAATAATAATAACAACTGTTTATTTATGAAAATTTGGGAATTGAAAAGTCATAAAACAAGAATAATAATTAATAAATGTAGAGACATTATAGTTATATACTAAAAATATAAAAATATAAATATATAATGTATAATAATATAGATATGGGTGGTTCTACCAAAATAGGACATCTAGAAAGTTAAAATGTCAATTTTTTAACTTCTTATATACATAAATGTTAGTATTTCAAATGTTTATACACATATTAATAGTATTAATTCCAAAATAGGTAGTGTATTCTATGTTTATAAATATATTTTTTTAATTGTTTGTTAGAAAATAATTTAAAAAAATCAATTTTATTTATATTATTTTTTATCTTGCTTACTGTTCTTATAATGTGATAGATTTGCCTAATATCATTTTTAACTTGTTTAATGCTATGTGGCCTTCTATGGAAAATTAAAAATTTGCACATAAACACTATTTATTTATTTAAAATAAGTATTATATGAAGGAAAAATACATTTTATCTAATAAAAAGTTCAATTAATGATTGCTATATCTTCCATTTAGTCAACAGAATATCAAAAATGATGAAAAATGATTTATACAACACATGTATACAATATTAATTAGGGTAGGACTCAACTAAAACAATATATTATTCACCAAACCATATTTTAAAATAGTAACAGAGTTGACAAAACCTGCTTAGAAAAGGGATTATACAATTATACAATTGTAATTCCAAATTATACAATTGGAATGTTTAAAACTAAAATACATCTATTTAATAATAGTATTAGAACATAGTTAAATATGATTATAGCCAATATCCAGTAAAATAATTGTTTATGTAACAAAACCTCACAATATTTTATACTGTACCTACATTAATTGTTTAGTATAATTAGGTACTTTAATTGTACAGCAGAGCCTCCAACTTAAGCCACATGGCTGGCTCAACTTGTAAATGTCGACTCCCAATTGTTGAAGGCTTCTCAATGAGGGCCAGCACATCTGAATTATTGTACCATAGTTCATCAGCATGAAGGGGTGAACAAAAACGATTTCGCCCAACCTTCTTTAGACAGGACACAAGCACATAATCAATATCAACCTCTTGAACAGTTCCAGGAAATATCTGCCCATCATACCTGATGGCACACCATATGGTAGTATTGGGATCTTCTTGTAGCAGTAGTTTGATGTCTTGAATCAATGCAGCCTGTGTTGACTAAGTTGGTGGAACATCTGGATTTTGAACTTCTTTTGCTAATACATTTTTTCCAACCTTTGATGAGGTACTTTCACTTGGTGCACCAGAGCTGTCAGACACAGTTTTGAAATCAAATGTTCTTGAAGAAAAACATTGACAGGCAATATCAGTAGGCATGCCACAGACACAACTAACATCTCTGTATTCCAATGACAGAGGTAATTTTGATATAATTTGGTGTAGTTGCATTGTCCCAGGAAGAGTAGGGAGATTCATTGGAATAACATGTGATGGATTGGAAATTTTCCCCTCAGGTATATAGAAAAGTATAATGGATGACTCATCCTTCAAAGCTTCATAGAGTGATTTTGCATTGACAATGTCCTTACCAAAACAAACTAATTTATCTGCTTTCCGCTTTAGAGCTCCACCTATTCCATCAGGAGCGCCTTTGCTATGGCTAGCTTCCCAGAAGTTCCATGTTCCTGATTGAAATCCATGTTCATAAATCAGCTTTGAAAACAGATAAAAATTACCTTTCTGTCTGTATTGTGTGGTTGGTCCATCACTGTAGAAATGAAGTCTTTTCACAGCTGGATATTCTTTCTTTATCATATCAAACACAGGCTCAAGGTGTGCCCAAATAGCAGTTGGATCATGTTGACGTGATGGAGAGATGGAACAGAAAGGCATTGTCGCTGATTCTACATACAATACTCCAGTGTGTAAAGTGGCCTGTTGGTGGGAACCACCAAAATGTACAGATTGAATTTCAGAATTATATTTGCATTCATAGTTTTCTGAGAAATCAATATGAATAAGACAGTCTTCTTTAGTCATTGTTTCTTTAAGTTTTTGATGCATCTGATATTGATGTCTGATATTAAATAGGTGTTTTCTGAATGAGGATAATTTAGAGCAAAATTCTTTTACCAGAGTCTCAAGAGAGCTGGCCACATTTACCTTTTCTGTTACTTTGAATTTTTTTATTTCTCCATCAACCTCTCTTTCTTTGTTTGACAGCTGCCACTGTTGATATTCAATTTGTTGTACTGGATCATACTGAGATACTCCAGGAATGGTAGTCTTGCATTTTATGCACTTTCCATACATACAGTCCTTATTCTTTGCATCACAGCTGAGTTCCTGTGCTAGCAGTTCAATATTGGTGCATTGTAGTATTTTCAGTGAATGTAATTTTCTGGCCATGAATTCAAGATTTTCATGGGTTTTGCACTGACAGGTTTGACGATCATCATTTGTAGGAGATACAACCCAGAAAGGTCTTAGCCGACAGAACAGTGAGTATGATATTTTTTAGTTTACTTCACTTAGAAATTTGGCATGCAAATTTACTATTGAGTCATTCAGTAGGCGTTTTTGAACTTTCACTTTCTTTTTAGTTTTTGTAGCTTTCTTGCCAGGCATCATTCTAGAGACATCATCCCTCTGATAGAAATCTGTAACTGATTTCTTGATTCTGTCCATCTCAATTTCATGTTTTGATTTCTGGATTTGATGTAGATGTAATTTTCTATTGAATCCAAAACGTTTGTTCATTTTATTAAGGAGCTTGTATTTTCTTATTATTTTCCCAGAAAATATACTGACAATTGATTTCTTCTCTTTTCGGTTCGCATGGTGATATTTGTCTTTGACTGTATTGACCATAGAGTAATGGAGAGTCAAGTCATCTAGAGCTTGGGATGAATGACTGGATTCATTCTGCACTTTTTTTGCTATCTTTGAGGGATTGCATTCATCATCATCATTTGTCTTTCTTAAGCACCTTTTCCTATACATTTATTTTACTAAAAGTCGGGTGGTATTGGTGATCTTTGTATATATTGCTCGCATATTTTTTCTTCTCTTCCTTTGAATATCACTTTGTTTGCTGATGCCATTGTTCTCCTTCTCCCTATACTTCTTCTGCACTTGTCTCCAATACCTTCGCTTCCTTTATTGCTCTTTCTTAGATTGTGTAGCTTGCACCTTTGCTTTTGACTTATGCTGCCACCGTATTCTGTCCATCTCCTTATTGCGTTCCTTTTTGATGCATCCAAATTTCGCCTCTCCCTGTACCGCCTTTGCTTCTCAGCGGGTGTCAATCTGGGCATTATCTGGAAATTAAAAATATAGAAAATAAGATTTAAAACATTGCTAACTAAAACGACAAATCATAAAATAGAGTTATACTTTGCTACAAATAAGTTTCAATTTAAAAAATGAAGATTTTATGGTTGGTAACAGAGTTGACAGTTACATAAGAAATGCAACTAATTTAATCATGCTTGAATTTGTAGTATTTCATGCTTCAACACATAGGGTATTTATTTCTATCAAGGTTTCTATCTTGTTATCGAAATATAAATATCCATTTGTGATTATCTCTTTCTTTAAAAACAAAATTTTTAGCTTTAAAATATTAGAAAAACTGATCTTCACTTCAAATTGTATGAATAAAATACTATGTTTCTATATATATTTAAGGCTTAAACTACAGCTTATCATCAAATTATCTGTATTATGTTGAAACAAAGAACAAAACATATCGTTTTCTATATAATAGATGCTATTTTAAAAATTGGTAACAGAGTTGACAGTAACAGAGTTGACATTTCCTAACTAAAACGACCATAAAAATTATAATGCTCCAATTTTAAATAAACCTAACAGTTTCCTGTATACATGGCTAATAACTATATGTGTTTTAACTATTTTTATTGTTCCTTTCATACTGATTAATTAAATAAATAGGTAACAGAGTTGATCAAATAAAAATACTACCTTTTTAGCCAAACTTTTTTTTTACTCGAACTGAAACCGAAACTATATTTAAATAAAGGTTTTTACATTTAATTAAACACATTATGTACATCAAATTATCGATACATAACTATAATTTATAACTGTTCATATATATAATTTATTGAAAACAATGGCGGTAACAGAGTTGACAAGCATTCTGTGGACAAACATAAATATCATATTAAATAAAAAAGTACGACAGCTGTTGGACAAAAATAACTAAAACTATATATACCAATTCTACATCACCCATAAAATGTTATATACAGATATTATAACTTATTATACAATAATATAATTTCATTCTGAAATATGTAACCCTTTAGGTGGGACAGCCAATTTTAGGACTTTTTTGTCATGAAAATAAACATAAAAAAATTGCTAAATGACCTAAAAGGTTGCGGTTTTTTGCTACAAGTGGCAAAGCTCAAGGACTACACTATGAACAATTGAAAACGTATAAATTAGCATTGCCATATTAAAATTATCTTCTGGACAGCAATAGTCCTATTTTGGTAGAACAACCCATATATCTTTAATGTAAATGAAGAAAGGGACCAAATGACGAAAAGGAGTTAGTTGCTATTGTTGATAATTAAGCTAGTAAATGGGATAAATGAGTGAAGTTGTCTGGAGGATCTAGTTGCTGGAATGTTGATCTGTTTGGTTTGAAAAGTTTATACTTACATTTTTATGGCGGTCGTCTAGGGACAGTAGACATTGATTGTTACAAGGCTTGTTATAAATATTGTAGTGGCATCTATTTTTGACTTTTTGTTAATTTTTTGGCTAGTTTCGTGTTTATGCTGACGAATAACTGTCAAGAGTATTCTAGAGGGGGATCTGATTAAAGCTTAGTAGATAGGAATGATATCACTTTTTGGATAGGTAATGTTTTAAGATGCGTAGGGCGTAAGTGCGTCGAGAAGCTAAGCGAGTGATGTAATTTATGTGGTCGTTCTATGTGAGCCTATCATTAAGTTGAAGATATAAGATTCGGAGAGAAGAGACAATGTTAATGTCATTGATCATTGAAGGGGAGCTTGTTTGAACGTAATGTATATCATTTTGATTTTTTGAAGATTAAGGCCTCTTTTTGGAGGCCTCAGTTTGATACACAAGTCTTCGATGTGCTTGATTTCATCTAGTGTGTATTGTATATCTTGTTCACTTGGGAGTTTGTTGATAATAGTAAAGTCGTCTGCATAACGAAAAGATAGGGAGAGAGGGAGGCGTCTTAGAGGAACTGAAATTGTATCGTTGTAAATTTCTCCTCCAAGTCTGACTCGTAGAAATCGGTTTGAAAGGTAGTTTTATATCCAGAGTACAAGGCAAGAGGAAGGTAGTTAAGGTAGTCTATACGCTGCCTTGGAGTGGGGAACTTTGCTAATCTCGAAGCTGATTAAAATGACTCTCTTGTGTCTTATTCATCAAAGAGCTTAATAAGTTTGTGGTGTATGTCAATAGTGGCACAAGTCGCTGACGCATCGGGCCGAAATCTAATTTGGAGGGTGTCCTAAATTCGTTAATACAGAGTAGATCGG
>JAYRBW010080040.1:0-23840 GCA_036023295.1 Invenusta paracnida | reverse complement strand
GCTGATTAGGCACCCCATATCATTTGTTAAACGTACAGTTTTGTGTTATAGTTAAACGAAGAATTTTTGTAACATATACATTGAAAAATGGTCAGAAACATTTCACTGTTATAAAAAATAATATTTTTTCATCTTTTCTGCGTTAAATACTTTTTATTGTACTTTATGATTGATTATATGAAACTAATTAGAACTCAATTTAGAATTTCATTGATTTCGAGAATTATATGTACTTTTTATAAAAAAAGCATCCTTGACTTATTTTTTAAAGTGTGCATTTGTATGGTTTGGTCACGTGATTACCCTTTTTGTGCTCAATAGTGAATTTAACACTAGACTGTTGTATAATATTATTTTAAGAAAAAAATGGAAGCTTATATGGCTCCATATATTCATATAATTCACAGTAAAATGCTTAAAGTAGGGCATTTTTAAGGTCCCCGTCAGCAAGGATAGGGTTATCAAATTAATTTACGCTGCAGCATTGAACTACCTAATTTATTAGTTATATGTCTATTGTGACTGATTTATAAATTCTTATATATGTATATATGTACATATATCAAAATAAAATGTCGTAGTCGCAAAAATGAAAGCCAAGAAACGAGTTTCTCAAAGGCAAAAAGTTAAAATGATATTGATGATAATATGGAGTACAGCTATTAAAGAAATTGATATAAAAATGTGGGAACGATTTAATTGTTACAATGCTTGCTGTTGAAAATGCTTAAACATATTGACAAGAAAATATATTTTCCTATTAAACAAGTTATAAATAACTCATTTTTAGAGTAAAATAGACAGCTAACTATATGTTTGTGAAGAACGAAATTTATATTGTTAGAATCGCCGTGAAAAATTAAATAATAATAAGGTTAGCTCTTTTAAAAACTTTCAAACATAATGTTATACTTACTATTTGTAAACAAAATTAGGTGATTTTGCACAAAATAACAATAAAATTTGCAGCATAAACCGGTCTTACACTAATTATATTTCTTTTTAACTATGCTGCGGGAGACCTTTATTTTTCTACATATTATAATATTTGTAATTATATTTATATTTTAAACTGTATATTTCATACATGAAAATCAATTTAATTCGTCGACATATGTAGAATTCTAACGCTTGTCAATTTTGGAATGCATGAAATTAAATTGTTTTCTTACATCCTATTTATTCTTGTATGGCAAAAAATAATAACACTGCATAATATTGATTAATTTTTTAGGATGTCATATCTCTTATTCTAGTTTGTATCTGATACTCTATGTACTCTATGTACGAGTATACTAGTCTAGATATTTCAAAATAACTTTATTCTTATATATACTTTTTAGGTAATATGTACCTACAATAGTCATTTTTATTATAACTAGCTTGTTGTGGGAACTTTTCAATTAAAAGATGGACAAATTTAATTAGGTTTTTAAGTTATTGCAAAAATGTCTTCCTTTTAATAATCCAAACTTAAAACTATTGATATCCATATAATTTGTCAGTTTAAATGAAAATATCCTATTAAAATTGAACATATTAATAGTCTTTGCAAAATTTCTAAATAAACATTCTATATTTTAATATTCAAAATAGTACACATGTCTTATACCTGCCCTCAGATGGAATCAAAATTATTATTGATTGATTTTCAGAACAAAAATTAGTTATATACCGATCAATGAAGGTGTATTATATTTGTTTGTAAGCACAATATGTAAAGGCCTTATTACATTTAAAAATGAAGGTATTTATTGTATACCGACCATTATTGTTTCATTGAAATATAGCCAATTCTCCATTTATAGAATAATTGTTCTTCTTGTTATTATTTTAATTATGTGAATTAAACCCTAATATATATGTATATATAATTGTAATCGTTTTGACAAAAGACGTTTGGGCATTATATGTAAACTTACGTCTTACATATGTCACAAATTAACAATATAAAAATAAATTATAACCATTCGCAGAGGAAATGTACATTTGATGAATAGGTTACTACTGATAATAAATGACAATTGGAGTTTAAAATTATCCACTTGTTAAAAATGCTCCCGCCAGACATAATAGACTATAAAGTGTGTAATTTCAAACTCTTAATATCTCAACAAGGTAATTCGTGTTTATTTTTTAAACGAAAATTATATCGTCTGCCTGGACACAAAAGACACAACATATAAAATAAAATTATATACCATTTCTCCCTTCAAATAAGTCAAGAGTTTAATGAAAATATTTCCATCTCTCAGTATTATTTTCTTTTAATAATATAACTTTTACATATACATACTTTGGATTTTAGTACTTTATTTTTTGCAGAACTTGTAATTATTTTTATTTTGCATTTCATTTGAAAGATATATTATTGTTAAATTTAAAAACTGTAGAGAAAACATCGAAATTATTTAATTTACAAAAAATTTCACAAACATATGTATACTATAGATTGGTTTTATGCGAAATGAAAATAAAAGAAAGAAAAGAAAAGTTAATTTATGCTTGGGTTTGAAAACGTTTTGAAAATCGACTCTTCAAAATATATGAAAATTTTGAATAATCTGTAACAGTTTTGAAAACTTGATCACGTTTTAAAAAAGTTTTTCAGTAATACCTGCTCTTTTTAAAATAGTTTTCTGCCTAGCATTTTCTCTAAATAAAAATTATACTTTGTTCAATTTGCAAACGAGCAGTTATTTTCTCAGTTGATTTTAAAATCAAACATAAACTTAGAGATTTTAAATCTATATGAAATTAAAAATATATATAGGAAATTATTAATATGCAAAGTTTAATGACTGGATTTAACTGAAATAATAGCAACAAATGGGTTTTAAAACCAAGAAATATTTTGAGTTTATGTTACGCTATCAATTCGATTTTGATTTTTTTTAGTATTCAAAACATTTTAAAACCAAACATAAACTCACCCATTTGATAATAATTTTGTTACAATATATATATAAAATTGATACGTATATTATAGCCTTTAAAATTAAGGAGAAAACTGTTCTAAAATCTAATGCAGACAACTATAATGGTAGTTATATAAATAATAAATAAAATACAATTTTTAATAAATGTAAACTATTAATAAAAATAATTATTTACAATATAAATGTATTCTTATAATTTTCCCATAATAGAATATGATACATGTATGTGTGTGTCTGCACGTCACATGTCAAATGAAGAAAAGAAGACTTATACTATCAATTATTTGATACTTGGCACATTTACACCCCCAATATATGTAATATATTCATACCCACCGCATACATATAATATACCTCGAAGGCACTGAATATATATTCATAACATAATAGGTTTCATTTTACCTATTTTTCTTTGACTAAACTCATCATTTTAGGAAGAAATTTCTCCTACTCGATGCTATATAGTTTATTTCATACATACACTTCTTCGAGTCAAGACGTTTATATCTAGTTGTGTAGAAACATGATAGACATTGCATATAAGATGTATTATTGTATGTGAATATGTCTTAAAGCTAGTATTCCCATTAAACATTTAAAATAATATGTTTGTGAATTTGAAAGAGGTAATGTACATACACGGGAAAGGTACTTCGTACATCGATAACATATATTTTTCATCTAAATACATATATGGCTTATTAGATTCAATGTAATTTAAAGGAAGTTTATTTACAGATGGAAAACGGCAACAGAAATATTTTGTTTGATGGTGGCTTATTAAATGTTACTAAAGCTTAATAGATTTATCATTAATTAGCGTTATGATTATTTATAAAGTTCGCTTTATTGCGTAAAGGTATATTGGAATAACTGTTATAATACAGCTTTTACTAAAAACTAATTAAACATAAGTGATGTATATAATGTTCATAACATACCTATCTCAACAATACATAAAAAAAAAAATATTTTTAGCATCAAGGTATACATACATATTGCAGTATTAACTTGAATTTTCATATCTAATGAATACAGACTGTAAGGCTAAAGGGGTTATACACATATGTATAAATAAATATTATTTCTTGAAAATGAAAAACTTTCAGCATATTTAAACTATTTCAAATATGCATGTGTATATATGTATTTTGCATACCCGGAGTATGAAGGTTCTATACTAAGCTGCAAATAATGAATTTATTGCAAAATAAAATTTCTAATATTTATATGTATATTTATATATGACAAATTTATTGAAAATAGAATTTATTACATGAAGACATGTAAACAAAATAAAAAATTCGATATTTAGATCAATTATTTTTAAGATCTTAAAATCAATTATTATTCTAAGTAAGACACAGAATATTGATATGTATATATATATATATGTATATGTAATCAGACCAGCAGAAATATTTATGTATTCATATAAAACATTTTGTGTGCAATATTAATACGTAGAATATATGAAATGAAGAGACATACCAGTTTATGTCATAATGAATGCAAATTTCTAGAGAAAAATCACATAATAAAATAAAAATTTAAGCACATAATCAGCAAAATTTAATATCCTCTTGAAAGTTCTAAATTAAATCCTTGGGACAAAACGTTGAAATATCATTAATTATTGTGTCATGATTTAAATAAACAAAAACGATAATAAATGATATACCTTCACGTTTAAAGAATAGTTTAAATTAATTATTATAAAACATATCAACTACCCTGCCTATTATAAAAATAAATCTTAAAATCTCAAGCATATGACATGATAATCAATTGTACACTTTCTAATTTCTGTCAAATGTTATTAAAATTAAAATTTCGATTAAAGATACAAAACAAATTTTGGAAAATTCGGTACAATTTAACTGCGGATCCTATAATTTCTATACATGCTATAGAAAATATTAATAACATCCGTTTACATAACGGATATCAATATAAAAAAAATATAGTGTGACATTTTTTAGATAAGAGACAATATTTATCATAGAGAGTCAATATGTGAGAACTTGAAGTTGAATTTTATTTCTGATAAATCACGAATTCTTAATTGGTCACATGAAGGTAATAACACGAAATAATTTAAATTGATCTTTGTTAATATAATTTGGCTCATATAACCTAGAAAACGAATGCTTAGTATAGCAGAATAACTAAACACGTAATGATTTCTTTATGAACATTTATATCCATCGAACAGATAATTTATTATCAAGATAACTGAGTAGATTTAATTATTGGTAATTGAAATAATTACTTTCTTTCAGCTAAATGGTATAATTAAATGAGGAAGAGAATACGACAACTTTTCACTTGATATAAGTCTTTGTTTTATTAATATCTCATAAATATTTGGTTATAACTAGTTTGATATCCATATATTTTGTATTATTAACGAAGGCATATATTTTTGTCAAATGCGATTTACATAAAATATCAAAAAACAATTATTAAGTAAAACAACTAAAATATTATTTAAAACAAAATAATCAAATTTCATATAATATGATAAATAAAAACATTATAATAACACAAGAATACTTGCTGTATTGAACAAAATGTATTACTTTCAGTTAAGTAATAAATTTGTTTTCAAAATTGAAATCATTATTATTTATAAATAGCCAAAAAAATTATTATTAACTGTTATGAATATATACGACACTTTACTACCAAGTGTTGGCATTTTTATTTTCTGGCTAAATAGGGTAATTTACTTTATCTATATTCTATTTATAAAGATGTGCGTAAAAATTAAAATTAAAATTTTAATTAAATAGTTTAATCACAAACATTATACTACTTTATTATTATACCTTTTATTTGATTGGCTTCATTTAAAGTACATATATAGGAAGCGATTGTATACATGTAATGATGTTCATAATAAAATATTGATCCTTCATATTATTACCAAGCAATTGTGATTTTACAACTAGATAGTTATAAATATATATGTTCAAATAAATCCAAATAAATTTGAAAACTAAAAAAAATATGAATTATTATTTATAATAAAATGTGTTTTTGTTTCTAAAAAAACTTGAAATAATTTAAAGCAATATTTTTTGTTTTAATTTATTTGTAATGTTAAAAAAAACATATTTAATGCTATATGTTTTTATAGAATATAAGATGACTTCTTTAATAGATCCACTTTGTAAGATAATATGAATTAAACTAACACATTTTTTTCAATAATTAATTATTCTGAATGTAAATAAGAATATTGATTAAATAGCTAATTACTCTGAGTACTATACGCACATAATAACCATGCCAAAAACTATGATTTATAACTAACTATTTATTATATTCGTAATTATTGGCCTGTGTGCTATATAAACTGTATGTGCTTTGTGGGCTTTATGTGCTATAATCAACTGAAAAGTACATAATATATATAGAATTTAAAAAGTTTATACTTTAAGATTTTAGAGACAAATCAATCTATAGATATAATTCTTTTACTAACTTTCATAAATAGATTATAAAGTCATATTTACAAAATTTATGCTTGATGTTTTTCTATACAATTTAAATTAAATTACTGAAGTGGATATTATTTAAAATTTAAAATTTAATATATATGACATAAGCAATACTTCACATTCGTTAAAATATACCAACACTTATTTTCCTTCAGAAAAACCAAGCTTGCTCGAGCTTATTCTATGCTTTTCTCCATCTAATTTTCGTCCCTTTCCATATCGATAAAAGAGATCGACTGAGAAGTGGAAATGAAGAAACTCTGATTGTTTTGGTAAAAGAAGCTGAGTGTTAGCCAGAGCCCCTGCGACAGTAGTGTTGGAGTGGGCATATATAAGAGCGAACGTTGCTTGTTGCTGCTCAGAAGTAGAAATTAGGGGGACTAAATTGATCCTCATCAAAGCTGAATTGAAACAGGTTGAACTAATACGGGCGGAAGAGCCGCCAAACTGATCGGTTTTCTCGGAAGAAAAAAAGAAAAGAAAGAAAAAAAAGAAAGACGGCAAATCTCAATCATTCTTAGCTTATTGAGCCACAAGATTGGAATAAAATCGAAACTGGTGGGTGGGAGCGGAATGGGGGGGGGGGGGGTTGCACAAAGAAATAAGGAGAGCGTGAAAGAAAAAATACATACCTGATACGACTGAAAATAAATATAGGAACAGAAAAGACAAATGACTCGGGTACTCATTTCCGTCAATTATATATGTCAAGGTCATTCACTGGAGAAAAATACTCTCCACGTTCACTGGGCAGAATTTTGACTTATTTGTATACATACATAGTAGGAAGGAATAGATGAGCAAGTTTATAAGGCAGATCTCACTAGAATCAGAAAAGTTTTGTAGGGAGTAGGAACTGAATAATATTATATATGTTAGGTATATATAAGTTAGCCAGTCGCCTTTACTCTGGTGAGTAGGAATGTATTTGCTTTTCATCATGTACTGAAAAAGGCTGTTGTTATGCAAATGCAGTATATTTCGAGTTTCTCTGGAATAAAATACATCTTGGTGAGAAAGTGGTGCGTGCACACAACGAAATTACCACTCGGTGAGTACCTTCAGCGCTCTCTAGATCAAGACTGTGTGTGATTGACAAGTTGTCGTTGAGAAAGAAATGTCGGCAATTATGTTGGCATATATTGGGTATTGACTTTTCTGCTATATAGGCGCATATTGCATTTAAACTTTCTGGGAAACATAAGAAGTAAATATGTAGGTATACTGTCAGCCAACCATCGCGTCATCTGCTTATGCTATATTGTATTATAATAAATACTCTACCCGTCATCCATCACTACAAAGGAGTAAATAAATTTTCGTATATGTTTTATTTTGGATTTTTTAAATTTTCTTTCTCGAATTCATGCGATGTGATGTATTGCAGGATATTTGTGTATGTCAGCCCTAAACGAAAAAAATGAATAAAATACAGTGCGTGGCCTATCAAAACTAATCGAATTATGTAATTAAGTTAAGAAACTCTTATATTCAGGGATATAGGTACAAGCTAACATACTTTACAATATGGTTTAAGAGTTTTCCTAATATAAATATATTTTAATTGTCATAATAAAAAAATTAAGTGGTTTTTGCGCGCAACAAAACAAAAAGAGGAAATTTAACTTCTTCGTTGTAATATAATTAAGTTCTTTAGCTATTGAAAAATATGATATTATGAATTATAGAAATATAACCTTTAAATAAATTTGAAATGATACAAATGTCACATTATGCTTATAAATAATAATGTGTCAAATTCAAAACATTAAGATATATACTTCATATTATAAGTCTTGATAAAAACATAAATTTTAAATTTTCCATACCTATAAAATATATTATAAGAAATCAAAATTTATCTACTCTTTTTACTCAAAAGATAAGCATTTATTTATCCTCAGCTTTGCCACACGAATAACTATATAGCAACGCCAGTTCGTAACTTTTCCTTTATTTATTATATTTTTCATAGAAATGAATGCAATAATTGGTCAAAAAATTCTTGAAGTACGTGATTGTAAATATACTCGTAAAATAGAATTTAATTAATGTTATTTTCTAATGTTGCAAAATTAAGTAATAAGCTGTTATATACATATATATATATATGATATGAATGTATTTGTTCATTTAGTTTAACAATATTTCACATAAAAGTACTTTATTAATTTATTGATTGATGCATAGTAAGTTTATAAATCAACTTAAGAATAAAAGCTTTTAACTTTACCGTCTCATGTATAAGCATTTCAAAGATATATAAGTAAACATATGACGTATTCGTTGTTCAATCGATTAATTTATGAAATTATTGTTACTGATATAATAGAAGTAGATTTCTGACAAATAGTCATTAAATTATGTATACTGTAATTAAATCTGAATTCTATCATAAAATGCATTATTTAATTTATAATACTATAAATTATACAGATTACAATAAATTTAGACAATGAACATGAGCATACCTATACTACCTCATACTTTTATATTTCTTTGAATACTGGAGAAGCATTGTTTTGGTTATCAATTATATCATTATACAACAGTTACCAATGAAAAATGTGTCTTGAAATTCTTTTAAGTGTGATATATGTATATATATCAATTTGCATTATATTGTACTTCATCTTAATATTCTTCATCTAAAAATAATAAAATTTCCTTTTTCTTTTATAAAAAAAACTCAATTGTAACATGAATGCTTTAGTTTATGCCTAACCAAGTGTTTAAAAACAAAATGTATACAATAGAATTGTTTCTAGGGAAATATATCGATGATACAAGAGTTCCAAGTTTTGGCTTATGTAATGAAAAGAAATCCAGGCTACATTTAATTTCCCGAGGGTAGTTTGTCTAAAAATACATTCAGACATTGTCAGTATATTCACAAATGTAGTCAGTATAAGATGTTCCCGTTATAGTTGTGTTTAAGTCATTGACAATCTAGGCTATCTGCGAAAATTTAACAAAATATATATGTTTTTAACTTTTTCTGTCTACATTTGTGTACATATATTAACAAGGCTAGAAGCTCTCCAGATGTCCAGACAGAATCTTAACTATAACTAGAGTTCAATAGGCTATGTTCTGTATATTGTACGTTTTTATGACTACAAAGTTGAGTATAAAATTGATGCAAACCTGTGTCACTTGTATCTCAATTTAAAAGAATTATTTTCTTATTGATTGTTCTTTAAATTCCTTTCTTCTTAAATATTTTATAACTTTTAATAATTCAAGATGTTTTCCAATTACTAAGTATATATGCTAATCTTCCCGTGTATAACACTTGAATTTCCAAATTGATCAATATAATCATTGTACCTACAGATCTTTACAGTCAAATATAACATTTCAAGCAGTTAATGTTACAACTATAAATAACAATATAATGGCAAATAGTTAAGCAAATTCCTTTTTAAAAACACATAACTATCAAAATGACACTCGTAAATGTGTTAATGTTACAAGAAAGCTTAATTTAATGAATACGAATAGAATGTAATAAAACATCAATATTTTTTATTATGGTAATATTTTACTTTAATTGTCATAGTCCTTAGAGTATAAAATAAAAGAAATAATTTAAAAAACCACACGAATAAAATTCACGTGATTGGAAGCATTTAATATTAGACGATATTGCGATTAACTCTATGAATATAATCGTAAATATTTGACTACTAAATAGGATATAGAATATGCATTTTCAAAATTATCGTAGTTAACAATTATAATATAAGTAGGTACTTATATTTTTCGCTCGACATTAAAAATGGCATTTGCAATAATTATGCGCACTTAAATTCTAATTTGACAGCTCTACTATTGAACGCTGCTTATACGATATTATTCAGTTATGCGATCATTTTATTGTGCGTATGATTTATGTTTTTATGTATCTAATTTTGTAATGAAGTAATAAAAACAATTAACAAAATGTAGATATTAAATTTTTAACATTTTTGACAATTTGCATTTGGAGAAAACAGAATATTATAGAAAAATAACATATTTAAAATTTCAATATTACTTTGATTTAATTAATTTTTCAAATATCTACAATGAATACGTGTCGTTGGAAATGTGTCCAATCGCTGACTATAAAAGCACATGCGCCAAACCGTAAATGCTCCTGTTTCTTTATAATGTTTTATAAATGCATACACATATGCAGCACGGAAGGATCCTTCCACAGATAACACTTCATTCTCTTTCCCACCTCTTAAAAATGTATTATTTTTCTTGTACTACTGACAAATTATCATGCTCGTTCTTATCCTTCTCCGGTTCATTTTAACTCACTTCCTTGAATGTATTCTATCTCTTGCAAGTGAGAATGTCACAGAAGGGAACAGGCGAAATTGTTCAGGGGGAAGAAAATTCACAAAATACTCTAGCTGTATTCCATTAATACGAGTAAATGATGGACTGTAGGAGTAATGAGTTTGAATGGAATATATATAAATGGTTACGATCAGAAGGTATAGAGAGAAAAGAGAGAATGAGGGGTAATAGAGGTCAAGCATTCCCGAGGACAACTTGCTTCTTACTGGGATCTTGTGAAGAACCTTTCGATTTCAAATGATTGGACAGAATTGCTCTGTATTGGGGAAATAAATTAACACGCGGAAGGGTCCTTTTAATATCGGAAGGCACTTTGGCGGAACAGTTTTACATTTTCATTGCAGCTCAATCTACGTATCTTGTTATTATTAAATTGGATTTTTATAAGAGTACTGATTGAACAAATGAATTACATTTGCATTTCGTAAATATTAACCATTTTCTTCACGTTTTTAAAGTGCAAAGAAAGTAAAAATTGAAATTATATTCAATATCAAAAAGGACTTTGCATTGATCTTAACATTATTTTGAAAACATATAAAATAGAAAACCAATAATGTATATATTAACAATTGCTAATTCGAAGAAATAAATTTCTTTGTAATATATAGGCTGTACCGAAATAAAAGAACGGCTACAAAAAATATTTAAAAAATACAAAACTTTATTATATAACTTAGATTTAATGTTTATGTGAACACAATGTATTTATTTTACATAATTGCCATTAGCTTCGATGATGAGTCTCATTTGTTCCATTGATGTAGTCAGGGCTTTGACCATGTAATATGCAGTAAACTTCGGCATTTCTTCATGCAAAAAGAGATGAATTTCATCGGGTTATGTGAATAACGTAAATATGGGTAGTATGCAAATATTTATATTTGAATATTTAAATATGAAAATTTATGTAAACTATGTATAATATGGCAACTTATTTATTAATCATCTGAATCAATATTTGCAATATAAATATGCTATGTCAGTTCACTAGAATATTTTTTTCTAGTCGCTCATTTATTTCGGTACAGCCTATATAAGAATAATTAATATATAAATTATCCTGTAATATGCAACAATCATGGCGAATCCCAAAGAATGTAAGAAAAAATGTCTAACTCAAACCAGGAGCCTTATTTTCTAAACTCACTTAACTTAAGTTTAACTATAAGGAAAAGTGAAGTAGGATTTGTAACTGGTATTTTCAACACTTTCACTTACACTTAAGTATATTTTGTAAGTGATATTTTCAAAACTTTACTTCAATTGCACTCAAGTGAATTTGGAACTTATAATATATGTAAGCATCTTTGGTTTATTTAATATGTTAGTTAAATAAAAATTGTACTGCATTGTGCAATATGGTGAGCGACCAAAATCCTGCCTCACCAACGTTGCTATTTTGTTAAGGCCCTGTGTTCATCGCGCATCGCGCTCGACGGTAGAGCGTTGTATTGCTGTCCTAAAAGGACGATGAAGATGTTTGAAAAGTTTGCGAGTTGTGCCAAGAAAGGCTTCCCGGATTATTGCTGCCTGTGCCTGTTTATACAATTTTTATTTATGAGATCCCATAGCTATCGATTATAACGCAGATCCAGAAGATGTCGATGAGATGTACGGTGACAATGTGTTAAGGGCTATGCCCACAAAGCGCGACGAAAAAAGTTGAAATAGTTATTTAATAAGACCATGCCCGTCGCGTCGCGTCGCGCCTAATGGCCTTTTAGATGAGAGAAGTCTGGAGCACTGAGACGCCATCGCTAGAGCAGTTATGCGAACATATTTTTACTTATTTTTTATAATCATATAAAAATATAACAAGTATATCGACATTCATGTCTCTCCATTTTGTACATATTTTAATATGATTATTTTAATTAAATATTTCACTTAAGATATTTTTTTAATAATTGATCCTTTTACCAGTATTTTTTAATCCAATTATTATATATCTTACTAATGTAAAACGGAATAATTTTTAGTGCATTAGATAGGAAACCGATTGTCGATATCGTGCATAAAAATCATTTCAAATATTTATTATTTATTATTTATGAATTTGTAAGAATTTCCAAACGATTAAGTTAGGCACACAGTTCACTTAACTTTAAGTGAAAAAATTTAAGGGAGAAGTGATTTCGAAAATAGTAAATCCACTTAAGTGTAAGTTAAAGTGAAAGCATAAAGTAGTTTCGAAAATACAAAATCTATTCAAATTAGTGTAAGTAATAGTGAAAAGTAGCTTTGAAAGTAAGTCTCCTGGCAATAATATGTAACGAATCATAGAGAATTTTTTTTTCAATTTTATTGAGATAAAATGTGAAATTTCTCTATTAAATATATTATAGTATTATTTTGGAAATCTGTTAAATTTATCAAATCAAGATGAATACTAAATTAATATTGCTTATTTGTACATGTTATAGGGTTCCAATTATTGAAGTTCTATACGTCGGCATGTCTCAGAAAATAGTTAAAGCATAATATAAAATTATTACGAGAAGACCCTGAATGAAAACATAGCTACTAAATAGGCTCATTGAGATGAATTCGACTATTACACCAATTAGAATTTTAAAAAGAAGATTTAATATGGTTGTATAAACAATACTAAATGCCATTAATTTGAATCATTCCACTAAGCTTAAAATTCCGTTTTATACCATCTTCTATAGTTGCCACGATGTGAATAAGTAGGTATTACAAAAATGGAATGTATATTTTTAAATATCCTTTGTAATTATTGTGAAGCTACCTACTTTTGAAAAATATTCAAAAATAATTTAATATAATCAGTAAATTTACATATTATTACGTAAGATCAGTAAATTGAGATCGTTAAGAATTCTAAAAATAGTCAAATTCAACCATTTAAAACAATTAGTGCAGCTAACCTTCAGAAGATTATCGCTGAAACCGGTACACAACATAATATAATTATTTTAAATTTTTATCGATAGGTATACGGTACAATTAGCAGAAATGGAATCGTTCACGTCTTTTTGTCGACATTTATTAAAAAATATATATAGAAACTTAATTCATATTTCTTACTTATCTTCTGGTGAAGGTGACAAATACTTTTGTCAGAAAATGGCTTTTTACTAAACATATATTAGAATTCGATATATTATTTGCTTCAAATTACTTAATTTTTGAATTATTTGATTTAATAATGTGTATTTATATCTTGATACACAAATCATAGCAGAAATTCAAGAAAAATAGTAATGAAGTTATAGATTGAAAGTCATCTGGAGTCCTTTTGTCTTTATCAACAACAAAAAAGAAATACGTTTAAACATTGTTTTTTAAATTATTATAAAAGTGAATACACATATTTTAACAGACAATATATATAACAAACAATTGTACTAGAATTATTTATTGATAACAACATAAACATTCAATCAATTTGTAATAATATGGTAATTGATAAAGCATTCCAAAAACATAATAAATAGCAGAGAATTAAATGAAGTGTAGAAATGTAGGAATATAAACAAAAACCATTAAATCACACGAATTTAGACTTTAAATATAATTAGTTAGGTTGAAACAAAGACAAAATATTGAGATGAAAACTTTGCTTCACGGGATATTTATGTCAAATTAAAAAATTAAATTAGCTTGGTACTACATATACGAAATACGTTTATAAATTTTCAAAAGTATTATTTTGTTTATAGAATAATTTCAATAGCGTAAACAGAAAGAAAATAATATATACATATAGATGTATATGTATGTGGTGTTAAAAATGGAAAGAGAAAATTTCAAATACATAGATTAAAATTGTTTATGAGATTTCTGGAGAAAAAATGAATGAACAATTACACATTTTGAGGAGCTAAACCCGTTTAGTGAGATGCGTATAATATTTTGTTTCAGAATACATCAATGCCGACTCAACTTCGATAAAAGCAGTTACAAAAAAAATGTCTGAACAGACTTATTTGATTCATTTATAAAAGTATATATTTTGACGTATTTATGTTTTAATTTATGTTTAATTAACGTATTTATGCGATATGGTATAAGATAAATATTGTAAATATGTATGAACTCCATATATGAAATCTATAAATATAGATTATTTTTCATTTTTTATAATTTAAGAAAAGGAAATTTTATAATAAGAAAATTACAAATATTCATTAGATTTAAAATTAATATTATAGCATTACAACCAAAAATGATTTATTTTTTAAATAGCAAGTCAAATATATTGTTTTTTCAAGAAAGAGTTTTTTTTAATCTGAATCAGTTTTCGTTTTTATTGAGATAACGGAAAAAACACCCTGAGGATAGGTATAAGATGAACCATTATTAGGTCAATATTATTGTATATTAGTTTTAGTAAGGAAGAGGGGAGGAGAAAGAAAATAATTGCTAACATGAAAATGCTTCATAACTGGGACATGATTAATAAAGGAAGAAATGTGGATATAATTTCTCTGCGAGATGCACAAAGATGTAGAGAAGAAAGTCATTTATGTTGATTATCGTATCAGTATAAGGACTTTAACGTAAAGTTGCCGCACACAAAATGTAATTAGCGTATGCAGTAAACATTTAATAGGTATGATATATTTCCTTGTTGCAAACAAATACATTATGTATTCTTGTTGGAAAATACGCACTACCTACATATATAGTGCAAATGTATTTATTGGCATTTAATTTTAATTAACTTTTATATCATCCAATTACATCATCCAATAAGTACATATATCACTGTATTAACAATAAAAAGGGATTTTAGAAAATATAATGTATATTAGTTTATAACCGTAGCTTATTTAAAGCGTATTGCTTTAAGAATATTAACAAATAACCCCAAAAAATTGTTTTCTAAACTTTTAGCTCAAAAGTTAAAATTGTTTATCTTGCAATCTTGTATGTAAATAAAAAGCATTTAAACATAAACTCAAAGTTGAAACTAAATAATTTAAACTAATCCTCTCTGGGAAATGATAGAGGATTGCTTAAATTATACCACGCTTTATTGTAATATAGTTGGTTATCGTATATGTTCAATAGTTTATAGATTAGTGATTGTACATATGTACTTTTGCATTCATTATACAGAAAAACATTGATACTTCAGTATCAGGAATATCAATATTTATTGTATAAATGAGCATGTAAATAAATAAAAATACATATTCATTACCATTACCATTACCATTACCATTACCATTACCATTACCATTGCCATTACCATTACCATTACCATTACCATTGCCATTACCATTACCATTACCATTGCCATTACCATTACCATTGCCATTACCATTGCCATTACCATTTGCAATATATATATATATATATCTGTGTGTAAATACTATAAATATGCGTGTAATATCTATATGATTGGATTTGGAAAAATATACATATATACAGGAAAGAACACAAGTGTTCCATCACATGTTACCTAGCAACGTATTGTTTATAGAATTCAGGCGTTTCCCTAGTCGCATCGCACTTTTTATGCCATCTTCTTGTTCTCTACACCTTCCTTGTATAATTCCATATATACGTACGTAATGTACACATAATTTGTATATCGAGATGGCTTCGATTTGAGTATTTCCGTCAATCCATCTGCATTAATTTGTTTATATATCCAATCACACACTTTAAATACGTGGGTTTATATTGTATATATAATATGTACACTTTCAGTGAAGAGGAAGTTACTGAAACTTGGTTTGGCAAAATGCAACCTGTCTTCTAACCAAATTGTTTCAAAATGCTTTTGCACTTTGTAAATAGATACACAGGTTGGTTATTTCAACTTTAACAGTTAAAAAGCTGTATGACATTCATATTTATTTTGGGGAAATTCTATTAAGAGATAGCTTTTGAAACTTTTGTCAATTATATGTATATCAACATTGTATATATGCATAAAAAATTTGAAACGCATTTAATACAAAATTATAATTATGTATACTAACAACTGTAAATTTCAAAATATATCGATTATATATACATATTAATGTGTATATGTGTATATGTGTATTTGTAGACTATATTTACACATATAAAGAAGAAAAACGATAATGACTAGAATAGATAATGGGTTAAGGAAGAGTGATATGATTTCATTGTTACTTGAAGTTCCATTTTTATATGTAAAGGTATTTTTGTGAAATATAATTGCGCATGCTAGGAAACTATATAGATCTATTATAGGTTTTAAAGCTTGTCTATGGGTATAAGCACAGAGTAATAATACCAAGAGAGTTCACTCGGTCAAAAAAGCGTAAATATGTTTTTTTAATATTCAGAATTCGCCATTTTATATTCCCACAATGCAATGGTAATTACGTACTAAAACAGTATAAAAGATCGAATTTGAAACTAGAAAATGTACATGATATAAAGTACTAATATGAAAAGTAAAATAATAGAAATGTTCGCCTGAATTAGAGCTACAATAATATGTCATTTATAGGAGTATAGCTTGAATAATAAAAAGTTTTTTGATAGCGGCAAATAACTAGTTTTGCCTACTTTTAAGCCGTAGGAATTTGAAATAAAGTGCTCGTAAAATATAGGCTATGCATACCAAATAAAGTAGGCAAAACTTGTTATTTTAAATGGATTTTCGCGATAAAGGTATAAAATAAGGTATGCTAGGGACGGGGTAGTTCAACTGAGTAATAATACCAAGAGAATTCACAAAATCAAAAAAGCGTAAATATGTTTGTTTAAATATTCAAGGTTCGACCATTTAATATTCCCATCAATACGATGTCAATTTACGCTCTAAGAGTTTAAAAGATCGATTTTCAAGTGGGCAAATGTATATGATATAAAGTATTAATATGAAAAGTAAAAATATAGAAATCTGCGCCTGAATTAGAGCTACAATAATATGTAATTTATTGGAGTATTATAGCTTGAATAATAAAAAAAGTGTTTTGATAGCAGCTAATAACTAGTCTTGCCTGCTTTTAAGCCGTAGGAATACGAATTAAAGTGCCCGTACAATATAAGCTATGCATAGCAAATAATATAGGCTAAACTTGTTATTTACCGCTATCGAAAACCTTTTTTTATTATTTAAGCTATACTCCTATAAATTACATATTATTGTAGCTGACATTCTGACGCACATTTATATATTTTTGGTGCAGTTTCAAAATAGTGGATTTTACGCTTGAATCAAAAGAGTGAGCCTTCTTTACAATCCTAATTATATTTGTTTATTTATAATACGAAATGAATAGTTTATATTTTCTAGTGGACATTTAAATGCGTATTTATTATCATTAGATTTGAATCAAATATTGTAACTTTTCTTGATAAAATCGATTGTTAGTTAGAAATTCGAAAAATACCCTCCTTTAAATTATACGTATACTCTATATTTAAAAAATTATTAGCTTAAAAGATTGATCTTACGTTTGAGAAAAGAATTCAAGTTTATAGAAAGTAATCAAAAGTTAAAGAGCTTTGATATACAATTTAAAGTTTTACTCTTTATGGCAACTTAATTTTAGTGCATTTCACAATGTTAAACTATATTAAGAAAACATTTTACTGCGTTATAACAATCGCATTTTCATCGTAGAATATAATGTTTGAAGACTTACTGAAGAGTATGAGAGCTTTTTAAATTATTGTGTGCAAACTAATCACGATAAAATATGCCATGTTATGTACGTGGTATACCCAACACATGCTCAACTTGGTCAACGTGGAAGAAGTGCAAAATATAAGTTGAAAACTAGATTATTTGCATTATACTAAAACGTAATTGAGACAATTAATAAACTAGAGTTATTCTATCAAGTAGGTGCCAACTGGTCAGCTCCAAAATTCCTGGATCCTCTTAGGATGTACGTCATAAAATGCTGGTCTGCATAGTTTATTGGAATGCAAGCACACTCTGAAAATGCCAAATATTTATTTTCCCACTTAGAGTGGTTGATTCTGTTAATTTCCTTAAAATATGAAGAGCACTTCAGTAGCTGGTGTTTCCTTTTAAGGAACTATAAAAGTGAGTTGTCTTGGTGGAACAAACTATAGTTCAATAATACGCAAGAATGAAGTTGTATTGTCTCGCTTTTTGCACTGCTTTGTTTGGTGAGTTGAATTGGTTATGTTATATATTTGTCTGTAATCAAATAGCAAATCATAAATTCACCTCTTATTTTAAAATATAAATATGTGTGTTTTTAATTAATTAACTCTTCTCAATTAGTATCAAATGACTTTTAATAACGAAATATAATTTACACAATTAATATAAAAAATGAAAGCTAAAATTTCCTGATTTAAAATAGCAATTTCATTATTTTTCTGCAAATACTGGCGCAATATTCATAATTAATGGATATAATTCTTTTTAATTTTCTCTAAATAATACAAGTTGCATTCTATATGAATAATATACATTGATTTTTCTGCCAAAGTGGTTCTACCATTATTCAGTTAAAATGTTTGCCTTAATTCATCTCATTATATTCTTTTGTTTCCTTGCAGCAATTTTGCAACAACACGAAACGCTTGCGGGAGAAGTGGATGGTGAGTTTGAGACTAGTAAACTGTCAACAGATTCTGTTTTGCTTTTTATTTTTAGACTAAAATTATTAAATTAACGAGTGCATTAAAATATATGCATAGTGGGTATTTATACGCTGTTATTGGATTTGTTTTCAACAAATTAATTTTAAAATAGTAAGCTTCTAAAATGTAGGATCATAAAACTATTTCCACAAAATAGTAGATATTGTATTTTGTTATAGAGTAATTAATTTCAATTTACACGCGTAACTTTATATATAATTTATTTATATTTAGAATAACATAAATTTAATTCCTCTGGATTTCTTGATTATATATATTAAATAGATAATTTCGGTATTTACTATTTTAAGTAATTATATGAAATAATATAATGATATATAAATACAAATACAAATACAAATTCAACTACTATTCACCTTATCCATACCGGGGGGCGTGCCAAGGGGGTTATGGGGTGCACTTTAAGCCCTTTAGGATGGTTACGTATAAAAAAATCAGCAAATTTTCAAAATCAATGAAATTGTTTCATATTTCGGATACTTAATAAAAGTAAATTATTGTTTCGATAATACACTTTAACATTTGTGATGTATTGCTATTATTTTTAACGTTAACATTTGCTCTGAAAGGTAAACCAATTTAAAAAAAATTTCTTATAAATAAATATTTTATATCTTTTTTTCAATGGAATGTACCACAAAACCTCCTCTTTTATCTATGTATATGCCAAGTAAAAGATTTAATACAACATTGATTATCGATTTAGTTTATATATGTATGTATGCATACCGATTTGTCGGATGTATATCACCGTATTATGAATACTGTCATCTACCGGGATGCAGAAATGGCATCACTAAATAATTGCGAAACAAAATGGAAGTGTTTCATTGAACAGCAATTTGAAAATGTTGTCTCTATATATTATCATTCTACATAAAATGTATATATTTCTATTTTTCACAGACTCTGGCTGTGTGCTCCCTTTCACGTATGAAGGCAAAGAGTACACAGAATGCACCAAAGTGGCCTCAAGTGCTTTGTGGTGCTCAACAGTGAAAGACTACAAAGTGGGTTCCGGTAATTGGGTCTATTGCCCCCCGAAAAGTGGTAGGTCATCTAAATGATTCTTTAATATTTGATATTTATTAAATAGCATAATTAGGAAATAAAACTGTCCTAGTTATAAATGCAATATTTTCTAGTTGACAGAAAACAACGTAAATTCTTTATAAATAATTGAAAAAGAATCGTGAGTGTTGAGCAACATTTGCAATGAATACTCTTTTCTGTAAATTAAAATGTTCCAACTACTTTATAGATAGTTAATTTGAGAAAAATTATTGAAATAAAATTATTTTCTGACAATAACATTTACAACGTGATGTTGGCAGAAAAACCAGCTTTATTGGAATAATACAATATAAAGATAGATTTTCAGACAAGCAAATGCACTTGATATAAAGCACTGATATGAAATGTAAAACTATATTAATTTGCACAAGAATGAGGCCAACAATAATACGTAATTTGTCGGAGTATAGCTGAATTAATAAAAAAGTTTATCCGATAGCGAATAAACCTGGTTTTGCCAAGTTTTTTATATTAATATATGTAAAAGTGGGATTGTTTGCTATTGTGAAAATTTTTTTATTTATTAAGCTATACTGTGATAAATTACGTTTTAGTGTAGGCCTCATTCTTGTGCAAATTAATATAGTTTTACTTTCCATATCAGTGTTTTATATCAAGTGCATTTGATTGTCTGAAAATCTATCTTTATACTGTATTATACTGGTATAGCTGTTTTTTCTGCAATTCGTGAAATCGAAACTATTTTAGATAGCAGCGTCATTAGCGCTTTCTGATTGGCTGTTGGCCGTAATCTCTACTATCGCGTCGATTTCAGTTTTCTGATTGGCTGTTGGCCGTAATCTCTACTATCCCGTTGATTACAGTTTTCTGCCAATAGTCCTTCTGTCAAACATCATATTTGAACTTTTAGGCACCAGTTTGAGAAACCAACGTTATTGTACATTTTCTGAAAGCGTATGATCCTAAGATCATTTTTATTCATGATAACCTTCTGTAGAGAGTAGCTTTCATGAGATACTGCCATTTTACTCATTTCTTATGTTAAAGAATAAAACACATTTCTATGTTTTTGACCCAATTTTCGTGAAAACGGACATTTTAGCAGAAAAAACTATTATAAATAAGTTTCAATACATTTATGCAGCTAATTTGTTCCTCTATAAGTGTTTTCTACACAATAATAGAAGTACAATTAGAGGGATAAGTCATACCATTTATTTTATTTAACCAATTGAATATTAGCACTGTTATAGGCATATATTAGCTTGAGAACTAATATTCAAATCTTTATAGAAAATAAATCGTATGACTTATCCATCTAATTTCACTTGTATTATGTAGAAAACAACTTAGAGGAACAAACTGATATGCATAAATCTATTCAAACATTGTAATAATAGTTTTTTTTCTCCAAAATGTCCGTTTTCACGAAAATTGGGTCAAAACATAGAAATGTCTCCTATTCTTTAACATAGGAAGTTAGTAAAATGACTGCATCTAATGACAGCTACGTGATTCTTCTACTTTGTGTATTTATACTCATACCACTGTGCATGTTGTAGGAGTATACGAATGAGTATTGTTAGTTAAAAGTATTACATTTATTATTTTACAGCAAATTGTGATGCATTATCGGCGGAAAATAAATCTTTGAAAGAAAAGGTGGCATCTCTTGAGAAACAGATCGAAGCAGGTGAGAATGTGGACAAGTTTTCTATAACATAAAGGCATTTGTAGGAATAGTTCCAGAAGGAATATAGTTACATAAACATGTATTAACAAGTTGTATATAATTATTTTACATTTTACAAATACAAAGTTTACATTTACTTTAAATTTGAAATAACATTTTAATGAAATATTTAAAACTGGTACATATTTATCTGAGTTATTGGAACAATAAAAAATTCTTAATATATATATATTTAAGATGAAAAAATACACAATAGTTTAATGTTTCATCAATTTACCTATTTCGACAGTTGTTTAATTCTAAAATAGACATTAGAGTAATTTGATTAAAAATAACAAAAACACCCGAATTAATAACATTTATTTGAACTATTTTTAAGAAACAATCTTCTGAGTGGCATTGTTCTTTCACAGGTAAACAGCAACCGATTAGAAAGTGTGCAGCCGATGGAACCTGCGCGCTTTTTGTCCGGAAATCCACGAACTTTCAAGAGGCCGAAAGTTATTGCAAAGCACAAAAACAAAACCTCATCTCTGTTCATAACAGTGGCATCAGTGTGAGTAGCATAATATGTTTTATTAAACACACACACACAAAATAGAGCTTTGATATTGTTATTATCGATTACATGCTGTTGGACAATATTTGTCAGTATTATCTATTATATTATTATTAGCCAAAAATGGCAAAACGTGTGTTAGCTCATATCATAAAAGAATTGAAATAAGCGTAAAATGTGTTAGCTCTTTATTTGACTTGAGCTAACTATGTTTTTTAATATTGTCAAGCTTTTTAGAAGGTAATTTAGAACTGTATTTTATTAAATCTGTTATCTAATAAATTAAAGGTATCCATTTACATATCATATAGTAATTAACAAATATCTGCCTTGAGCTGTTTAGAAATACTATGGTACAATTCGTAGAGATACCTATACTCAGAAAATAATATAAAATTTAATTTGTTGTTTATTATAGGCACCTATAAATTTACCTACATATCTGTAACATTTGATTTTTAGAACATAAAGGTATCGTCATGGTAAAACTAGTTTAGTTTTAATATTAAAAAACATAGTTAGCTCAAATCAAATATATCTTTAAAGAGCTAACACATTTAACGCTTATTTAAATTCTTTTATGATATGAGCTAACACACTTTTTGCAATTTTTGGCTAATAATATGAATATATATATTTGATAATTATTTAATACTACTGTATCTCTACTTACACATTTACATGAAATTTATTGAAATTAAATGATTTTATATTGACGAAAATTATCAATGCGGTGTGCCTACATGAAATCAAATAAAGTGGACAGTCAATATAACCCTCGATCCCAGTATTAATCAAATAGGTAATCATCCGCAATATAAAAGAATTCTATAGGAAATTAGACTGACGCCATTTTAGACTGATGTCATATTAGGCAATCAATAATGATATCCATATTGATTGCCTAGCAAGATTAAAGTATGGGAAAAATCGATAAAATGGTGCTGTCTAATTTGCTATTGAATTTCTCTTCGATTATTTTATTCACCATGAATTGTTTATTCACTTTAAATGGTGTTTATATCGAATTTCTATTTCTATCAATATTCTAAGTTCAAAACAGACTTATTCGGCTAGATTTAGATTTAGAAATAAACGTCGACATTTTAATTTAAATATTTAAAGCAATAATTATAAGTTTCTAAAATAGT
>JAYRBW010080029.1:0-20171 GCA_036023295.1 Invenusta paracnida | reverse complement strand
AGGACACTTCAGTCCCCCCCGCTTCTTACGCCACTGACATATGTCACTAAAATGCACATATAAGTCAATAATTGTACATATATGTCGATAACTGCACATATATGTTAATTTTATCGACATATGTAAATGTACAACTATCGACATACACCCCTGGTCAAAAGTTTCGCCGAACCATAATTGTTCTCACATTTTTATCTGAAAAATTGTATTTTTTCAATTTTTTAACTAGTACTCAATTTTTTTAACTAAGTTCACAGTTTCTGCATGTATTATTAATGCATCAGGAACTACATTCAAGTATTAATCAATAAGTGGTAGTCCTGAGAAGAGGAGTGTTTCGCATTCTCAAGGGATGGGAGAGAAAATGTATAAATCTTCAGTATCTGGTGGGGCCTTCTCGAACTTGGCGCTCGATATTCTTATCAGGGCTATGTCCTCTCTTGCTGTGCTGACTTTCGAACGTCCAGACCTATCTCTGTCCTTGACAGAATTTGTTTCGCGGTGTTTGGAGAGTAGGCGCTGGATTGTCCGTCGATCCACGTTGAAGTCATCAGCCAGCTGAGTCACTGAGTCTCTTCAAACAAAGTTATGATGCGAAGTCGCTGATCATAACCGAGACATCTTGGCATCTTCAATAAGCAAAATGAGTGAACTCAGAAGAATTTAATAATTTAAGTGTATCTCAGTAGAATCCTAGGATGGCCAATTATAGGCCACCACTGTCTTTGTTCATGTCATAGCCAATACAAATGAGCTACAATGCAAGTCAAAATTACATAATTAATTTTTACCCCTTACCTCAAATGTTGTTGGAGCTGCAATGCAGGTCAAAGTTACGTCATTAACTTCTACTCGCTTCACTCAAATGTTGTTGATGTCTTAATTGCTCATCTAAATGTTTACACAGACTTAGCCCACCTGCCTTGCCAGTCTGCACAAAAAGAGAGAAAATCCTATTCAATGCAGATGCAGGCTGGCTATGTTGACACAATCCATAACTAGAGGAGTACCCATAGATATGAGTTTGTTTGGACACAACAGTTATTATTACATTATTCTGCAATCATTCTGAAGTGCTGGTGAGCAATTACAGGTAACAGAAATTAACAGAGTGAAAATTGATGAATACAATTAGGGTGCGGCAAAACTTTTGACCAGGAGTGTATACTTAATATATTTAGTACATGTAGATTCAATAAGCGAGACAGTACCATAGAGGCAAAAATTATTTTAAAAATATTGTGTAAGTTTTCAAAGTTTAGACAAACTAGAACATTCAGTTGAACAAAAAAATTATTAGTGTCATATTTCAACTGTAATTAAACAGCCTGAAGGATAATCAATAATATCATTCACTCTAACCATATACCAATATAACACATTATAAGATGTAATTTAGAATTAGTGGTACAATGTTATACTATTAACACTATTCCGGAATATATGACATATATCCTTTCTCACTACACATTGTGTGTGTAAAGTTGTGTTTAGTTACATCAAAGTAGCTTATAGACTAGCAAGCTATCCACAACTCGTAGACCAGTTTATTATCGATCAACACGATACGATATAATCTACATTGTTCAAATAACACAGCTGAACATGTTATTATAAAATCCTAATTCTGGAATAAACTAGATTCTTAAAATCTACTAAACATACACATACACATTGCTGTAGGCATGGATACACATTGCTGTACACATTTAGCTACCGTCAATGTTCTTTAAGCTAAAATCGCACTTTAAGATGTAAATATGAAAAATCTAGGACTTCAATAATTTGTACAATAATGATAAAACTATATCACGTTTTATGTAAAAGACCTTCAAATAGAATAGAATAGTTAATAAAAATGAAGACTAATGGCGTCCACAAATCACTAAAGATATTTATCATCAATTCCCTGAAATAGGTATAAGACACCTCAAAAGTAATCTTACTAACTTTGTTTATAATATTATACCTAATATATTGTGTTGCATTTTACGATTGCATTGAATTTAAATTATTCTAAATTATTTATGATTTTTAAGTAAAATATAACAAAATCATTTTCGTTCTTTACTAGAGGATAGTAAAATCTATATTATTCTTATTAGTATTTTATCTGAAAATAAAACAAACCAAATAAAGAGGAATTAATAACACTTTATATTTTTCTTCCTATAAACTATATTGCTCTAAAAAATGTTTCCACTTCAATTGTCTAAAGCACTAGTTTCTAAAAATGTGCATAATTAAGATAATATAGTAACTATGAAAAAATATTCAACAATTGCTATTATATCAATAAACGACTTGTGCTGAACAATAAATAATAATTATTTATCTGAATATTCTATTCAAATTATAATTTTTCCAATCTATCAGCCCTATCATCAGAAATTATAATACATTTTTATCACTGGGATCTTCAGAAAAAATAAGGTGCATGGTATTTTATTTTTCTCAAAGGCTTCTTCGTGAAATTGGAATCATAAGTTCGTCAAATAAACACCGATAAACTCCTAGTAAACTTGTATCTTTCTAGACAAGACTGTGGTGTACTGACCAACTTCCTGAATAGCATCGCGGATATGCGCAGAGGTGTGGGCAGCCGAGTGCTTCCTGGAGCGCCCATGACTGCGGACACTGCCGCTGAGAGAGAGACCAGATGTAATGTGTGAGGGTGAATCCAGGGCATCGTCCCCCTCCTCACCGCCTGGTGTATGAAGGTGAGAGGGACTGGTGAGGTTGGCCGAGTTCATCGAGAGGTTTGACACGCTCGATACACTGGAGATGGGATTTGGCGGAGCGAAGAGGTAACTTATGAGGCACAATGCAACATAAATTTGACAAATTAACTCTTTTTATCAAAATTTCAATAGCCGAAAACCCACCTTAACCATTGCCTATAAGGTGATTAACAAAGGACAATTACTTATCTTACAGACGATTTACTTAATTTAAGTCAATCGTCCTGATAAAAGAATTTTCTCCGAAGTCATTAGAGCATTAGCAGTAGGTTTGCACTATTTCCGATATTATATATATTATTCCCATGAAATATGCATTGCATAACTCTTACTATGATTTAAACATCTGAAGCATACATTTTCCATTTCTTATACCAATTATTAGTTTTTTTTATATGCTGTTATAAGAGCAATTAATTGTTTTGAGAAAAGCTAAAATGTATTCCAATTTAAATAATAATGATCAGGTAGTAATAATAAATTTTGGTTATATAATATAAATATTATTGATTAACATGTTTATTCTTGTATACTTTTTGCTCATGAGTTTTTGTATTTATAGGTTCAGTTTTAACGGAAATTTGAGAAAAATTGTAATACAGTTGTAATACATTTTTAATAATCAATATTTAAAAGTTAGAGTAGCTGAAGGTGCTTGAAACTTAAATAGGTATGTATGTAATAATGCCCAGGAATTATGACAAGAGTTGATAATGAATAGAATTGCACAGATATATTAAAAACAATCGAAGTATGATATTTTGTATTTCACATTTATTGACAAATTTTACATGAAAAAAATATGTGTTATAATGTTTTCTTGCGTCTAAATACGATAACAATATAAATACACTAAAAACAATTTAATGTTATCTTTGTTAATATTAGAATTGCAAATACTCATCTATTCATGTAAATATTATTATATTATTTGTTTTACAATATGGATAAAACAATTATTACATATTTAAACGAAATCTATTCATGATTTTATTATCATCGTAGAAATATACAAATTGCATAAAGTAGTATATAAATACATTGGTAACCACCAGTGTATTAACGATGCTTATAAAGAGTGTAACATGTGAGTGCACGTTAAGTTGTGAAATATATAAAATATTAAACTACTACTTACAAGTAGTAATTAGAATTAGATTATTTTCATAAATGCAATATTATGGGGTAATAACACAAAAACAATACATAATATCTACAATATCATTTATACAGTTAATAAAAATATAAATATTCAGTAGTAAAAAGTTAAGTAAATCCAAGTATACATTATTATATAGTAAATATATGTATATGATAAAAGCGTAAGTTTTTCAAACAAATCCACAAAGAATATCAAATAAGGAGACTTTGGGAAAGAACAATAAGGAATGCAGAAGTTCTCTATTTATAAGATAAGAAATCTCAAACAAACACTATTAAACGAAGAGGGTTTACATTTATATATTGCTATATTGATAGAAGAAAACTATTATATTATTCATTCTCAAAACGTAGAAGAAAACGATTATTATTCATTCTCAAAACGTGCGGAAATAGTTAAGTTATAACAAAAAGCAACTTCGTAAAGTGTGATGCTATAGGTAATGAACGAAAACTCTCGAGTAAAATGAAATGGTCATCTAGGACAAATAAAAACTTTTCATGATTTTGTTAAAACAACAAATACAGCCTGGAATAATGAATATATTTCATTAATTGAAAACTAATAAATATGTGCTTAAATCTATTTAGCAAGTGATATAAAATCCATACATATTTTTTAAAGCAAATTGCATAGAATATATTTTATTGAGATAAGTTTATTTATAAAACGTAGAATGCTTCTTTTAAATTGAAATAGACTCAACCATTTATTTTCTTTAAATAAATACACTAACAATTTATCAATTTGTCCTATATGACCATTTTGTGTATGTGGGTTAGTTTAAAAAAAAAGAATAACAAACTATAAATTAAACAAACTCTAACAGGAAATAATACATACACATATAACAATACATCTACTGTATAGGGGAACATTCAGACAGGCAGGTGTAATTAATATACGAGTGATGTAAATAGTTGTAGAAATACTTACAACATAGTATCTCCTTCGGGAACGCTATTAAATCAACCATGCATAAAATATTGATATATCATTCATTACAAGTGTTTATTAAAAAAAATGGACAACCTATATAAGTTTAAACGGTAAAAGTGCATTAGCCAGATTGTCATGAAAGTAACAAATTGATAGCCAAGTAGTATGTCCGTAAATAGCGAATTACAATTGCACAATTAGAGCCTAGTTTCTAATGTCTAATAATACACATAATAGCGAAGAAAACAGCAGAATAAATGAATTATAAAAACCTTCAAATTACATTAACATAGTACTCTGTACTTGAAAACAAAATAATATTTGAGTAAAAACGCGCCTATTAAGTTAGAATTATTGTGTATATATTATTATGATAGATTAGGTAAACCCACTACGAGTAGTATCAACTGATATCTTCTACTTCTAAAGCGCAATGTATGTGACTGCAAACAACATATTACATTAAATAGAAAAGAATTAAAAATCACACGATATATTTCTACCTGGTTTATTAACCTGGATTCTATAGGAGCTTTATATTCAGTGCAAATAAAATGGAATAAATTTAATTTTCTCATAAGAAGTAAAAAGGAATTTTTTTTTTCTCTATTTTGATTTAAAATTATACATCTGCATGTGCATGATTATATTGTAATATTTATACAATTTTAAAATCAGACAATTAGAAAAATGAAACTTTAAAAAGTAATAGTTTATAATCATCAATATAAAAAGAATACACATTAATAAATATAAGCCTATATTTCAATGTGAATAATAAATTAATCATTAATCATTAAAACTGACATTTAAGGCAAAAACATTTAATTTAAAATTAATTAAAAAAATTAATTAAAAACATTAATTAAAAATTAATAATTATGATTAATTGAGTAATTACTGCAGTATTAATAACAATGGAAAAAATTAAACAGCTCCCTGGGTCGACTGATTGTGTCTCTAATAGTCTGTACCTTTTGTATTTAATACAGATCCTAATATGTATCAGTAGTAAGAAATCAACAAGTTCATCTTCTCTATATAATTACTTAAGATTTCGCAGTATATTCATTCACATTAATATTTTAAGAAACTTCTTTTTATCTAAAACTACTTGCTTCGTGTTACAACAAAAGTATTGCAAAGTTATTCCCAGCTTGCTTTGGAAATCAAATTATATCTATTTTTAGGCAGATAGTTTTGATATTCATAACAAGTAGATATCCACAAATAACTAAATTAACTAGCTGAATTCCACTTGATTTATACTTGATATTTGACACGCGAAGACTATATTTACAGCTGATGTGTGAGCGATAGCATGGGCCTCATAGACATTAATATTACACCTGGGAGTTTAGTTTATCTCTATATGGAGAGACCTAAACAGGTACCCACGTACACCCAGTGCAGGTAATGATATGTCTATGCGTTGCTCCGTGTAGTATACGATACCTACGGTACGATATTATTTTCTCAAAGCCTATTCCCACTCAAGCGTGATGCGACGCGAAAAAATGTTGAAGGGCGCCGAGCGACAACAGCATTATTTCAATACAAACAGGCGTAGTTACAAGGAAGTAAACACAAAGTAATATGATGACAGTATATTTTATGATAATGCAATAGTAGTTAGTTAAGTCCTGTCACATTACGCTTAGTGGGCAAAGTCCTTAAATCTCCTCCGCGCCGCGTGACGTGCGGTGTGCATAATCCTTCAGTGAGATGAAACAGCTAAAGTATCAGTTTATTAACTAATTCGGCGTGCTATAGGTAGTGGATAATAATCGGTTTAACTATTAAAAAGGAACATAACTAATATAGACAATTACAATCGCAAATTTAGTTATTTGTTAAACTAGTTGCAATTTGCACAGTGGAAATTCCCAGATACATATTCTAAACTTGTTGACTGAAGCCTCGTGCGATCCAATATTAGAACTTGTTTCTGTGAAATTACTTGTGCAATGCTGCTAATATTCAAAGCTCAGAATCAAAGTCCTGAAAACTGTATGATACTATATACATATAGATCGAGACAGATACTAAACTTACTGCAGGTCATAGACAGATCCCATGTAAGGTTTGACAGCAAAGCGTTTGGACATATCGGTGTGGGGCAACTCAACAACTGTCGTGTCCCAGTGGGCGTCCTTCACGATAGACGGGGGCTCCAGGGCCATTTCGTCCACGAGGGACAGGCACACCTAGCATCACGGGGATACACAAGGCATGTTTACTATTTTGCGATCTATTAAACTATACCTAGAACAAGATCGTTCACATTAAAATTTTGCACCAACAATATCGTTTAATAAAATTAATTTAATTGTGAGTTAATAAGAATATTACAAATAAAATTACGAATATACTAATTTGTAAGCACCTTTCAACTTATTAAAAACCCAAACATGTAGTAACAATATATGTATGAGATAATATTTAGAGTTCACTATGTACACTACGCTTCCAATTATTTGTTTTTCTTTTGCTGTCTTTGTATTTTAAAAAATGTATGTTATTATTTTTGCTAATTTTAGATTATATTCAATTAAGTAATTAAAGGGATTAAAACAGGACATAAAAATCAGCGAAAAATTTCAAATATTTTTAAACGATTACAATAAAATACAAATGTCAAATAAAATAACAAGAAATGTAAATGATTTTGCCAATAAATCTGACTGCACAGTACAATATGGGAACACGGTAAAAACTCGTAAAGTTTGATACCTCGTATTTACATACTCGTAGATTAAAAACTCGTAAAGTTTGATACCTCGTATTTACATACTCGTAGATTAAAAACTCGTCTATGAATTTCTCGTATTTAAATAATCGTAATTAAAATTTCGTTTGTGAATTTCTGATAATATTATAAACTCGTATTTAAATAATCGTACTTAAAGTGAACTGTAATCAACAAACGTCCAGTTGGTTGGAATAGTATAATGATATTCTACTATTAGATAGTCTGCAACCGGCTGGATAGTTCGAGTATTATAATACAATTCATTACATAATATATCTAAAAATGTGTTGTTTGATAATTCACTTAATAATAGTTAATAATATTCAACATTGTGTAACTACTACCTTTACACAAAACCGTGGGCTACGTTCTTGTTCAATTCACAATTGTCACAATGTTTACCAAAATTGTACGCACCAGGAAATCGGTATATTTAATTATAAAACTTTTTTACGTCAAACATTTTTTCAAGATTGACAGAAGCTATTGAAAATGTAAGAATAACACTTGTCATGCTCGAGCTATTACGGAAATTGTCAAGGACGAATCAACCCAAGTCGAAGTATACAAGTCAACGACCAGATTGGCAAATGGTACTTAAAGATTTATTGAAAACTCATAATTTAGTCAAACCTTCCATTATAATCAACAAGCTACATCACAAATGCGAAAATTTCCCATCTGACACAATCCTACGTTGTCGAATAAAATATTTTCGGAAAGGCAATGGTCTACCTGACATCAACTTACAAAATACTAACTTAATGAATCTGAATATCGTAAATAGGAACAGCGAAAATGTTGTCGTCTATAATAATATTAATGCAAAGTTAAATGGACGAATTATCATATTTGGATCTCCTTCAAATATTAAGAGTCTATTTTCATTTAAGAATTGGATGTGTGACGGTACCTTTGCCATTTGTTGCAATGATTTTATGCAATTATTCACAATTATGGCTAAAGTTTATCGTATATGGCTACCTTTGGTATACAGATACTATCTAATGGAGAATCGCACAATTGCTGACTACGATCAAGTTTTCCAATTTCTACGCGACAATCGTACAGGTGTTTAAACTGATAATATAACAGTATTGCTTGATTTTGAACAAGCCTCGACAAAAATGTTTTCCCCGATGGAACTATCATGAGATGCTTCTTTAATTTGTCACAAGCTGTTAATAGAAAAGTAACCCAACTTGAACTGCAACAGCGCTACAACGACGAGCAGGATGGACTAAGTCAAAAGATTCGAGAAATGGTTGCAACTGCATTCTTGCCAGAAGAAGATGTATAACAGTATATAAAAAACTTTTCGAAAAAAAAGAAGATCCCGATTTTCTGTCTGTTTTGCAATATTTCAATGACGTCTATGTTTCTGGTAAACTTGTGCGGATAACTAGAAATGGAAAGGAAGTTAGGAACATACATTTATATCCTATAGACCAATGGAATGTCTACATCCCTTTTGCAGACTCGCACTACAAACCTCACCATCATCTAAAGATTGTAAGTGGTCACAACCAATTAGAACTGCGTGAACTTCTTTAAGTATTAATAGAGGAAGACACAAGGACTTGTCATCGCGCAGATAAACATATCATCCAAGGCCTTCCCCAAATAAAGCGCCGCAGAAGAAGCCAGGTTAAATGGGAAAATTTACGACGTCTACATATCAACTTCACCGAAAAACAAATCGCCAAAGATGATTCCTTTTGGAATTTTACAAAATATCCCAATGAAACCTTTTTATTCACAACTAATAATTCTATATTATATGTTCATTGACAACTATTAAATACTATCTGTTCATACAAATTAATTATTCAATACGAGATTTTGTACATGACTCATTTAAATACGAGGTCTCCATTAAGAGTTTTTAAATACGAGTTTTTTATGGACGATTTCTTAATATTTACGAGTTTTAGTATGAATCCTACAATATGAACACGAAGTTTATGCCTACGCCTACAAATACAATAAATTAGTGCTTCATCACGAAGATTATAGCTATAAAATATGGTATAAACTGCATTTGAAAATTTAAGCAAAAGACTCTAAAACTTGACTGTATTTTAGTTTTAAACAATGTTTTGATTAAAGGGTCTTTTTCGGTTCATTATAACACATCTTCTTCTACAAACCTTCCAGTTGTAGTCGATAATCTCGTTTATGTCAAAATCTTCATCATCCTCACCCATAGGATTCACCAGAGTTTCAGCCACCTACAATGTAAAACAAACAGTTAAATTATTTTATCCGATCAATTACATTAAGCAACATTATTAAATGCCTAAGCACACCGGACGCGTGAGGCGCGTCGAAAACTCAATCTAAAACTGAACGCGCCATATAGAGCTGCGAAAATCGATACAATCTCTGCAGAAAAGCTACATAATATAAACAAAGAAGCAAAGAGAAAGGGGAAGCTCAGGCAGTGTGCTCTTTTTTGGCTTCAAGGTCAAATTCAGTAATTTTACTATCTAGTATCATTGTAGACATCACTGTCTTAACCAATAAACATCATCACCTTTGACGAACCCTAACCCCGTCAATGAGCTGTGGTTAATATTGATTTTTGATGCGAATAAATTTGAGAATTTTCGTCATCGATTTTGACGTACTGCTTTTCGTGTAAAATAATCCGTAAGATTGAATGCTTTTGCATACTTTTTGCGCATCGCGTTGCGCCGTGAGCGTTCGGAGTGCATAGGCCTTAAGTATCCAAATTGTAAGTGCAACATAATGTTATCAATAGTAAGAAGTCAATACAAATGGCAGATAAGAAATCCTTGAAGAGTATCTAATATTATATGCATAGGTTTTATCAAGGATTTAACTTTACTACGGAGGGTGAAATATATGTTCGATAATACAATAATAGAATATTTGTAGACACTGCACAGCGGGTAATATTAAACCACGACATCCAAGGGAAAGTTTTCATAAAAGTTGTTATCTGCTTGAATACTGGTATAAAATATTGCCTTAAAAATTGATTGTTATAAAATTATTGGTTTCAAAGTTATTTTAATCAAAATATCGAATATTGTTTCATTCAAAATATTCATTTGTATACTTATAGGTAATTAAAGAAATAAGATGATTTTAGGATCGAAATTTGTTGTACAATTTACACCCTTTAAGTACAGGCTAATAATAGGTAAGAGCAAGTTGAACAGCGACTATCGCACCTTGAGCCAGCCCATGTAGATAAAGAACTCAAGGAGTGTGAAGAAGGGGACAAACATGTCCTTTTGACCCTTGGCGAGTGGGGAGTCACTTTCGATGAACTGTCGGCCCAGAACACAGGAGATGAAGTAGGTGTACACAGATAGGGTCACCACCTGTAACAGAGGGATAGGCAAAAAGATAAGATATTTTCATCAATTCCGAGAGAGGGTTCAATTTAAGATGGACGATATCAATGTAATACAATCATTTATATATTTTCCTATTTAGGACCGCTATTTATCACCTAATTGTTACCAGAGGTATATCAATGTTTTCAGCCCACAAAAGGATATATTATAGAATATTCATTTATTTTTACAGTAAGTAAAAAATTGTTATACATACAAAGGCAATTCACATGTACCTATTGAAAAGGTTATATAATAATAGCCTAAACATAGTAGAATGTAAAGCAACCTCACCTGAGTATAGACAAGAGGGACACAGATTTGATCCATCAAGAAGAGATTGAGACACCCCTGACGAAACTGGTTTACTTGCTGAAAATATTGAAAAAGACAATTACATTTACAATAGTTGAAATGCAATAAGTGAACAATTATGACCTGAGAATAATTAATGTTTAACTCTCGATCATTTTGGACTGACTATAAAAGAAGCATTATTGCAAACATTTCAAATTCGGTTAATATATATTTTTTAAAGAATGATGCGTCCAAATTCGTAACTAATTTAAACTGAGTCTTTCCTGTTGTATGCCTTTTATTCAATTTCATTGTATATTTTAACACTTTTCCAAATATTATAATACAATTAATTTTTACTCTGCATTTTCTTTCAACTGAAGGCGAATGCTTAAATATTTTAGCTTTACCACCTTTTTTTTGTACATTTAAATTCTCTAGCAATGAATATTTTTATCAGTATCATATTGATTTTTTGTTATAAATACATTGTATTATATTGAATTGTTTTAGGGCTTTCTAAGATATACATATCAGTCACAGACTTCCAAGGTCTGTGATATTAGTATAACACCTTTTAAAAACAATTTAGGATATTCTTAAAGATTAAAAGAAAGCGGTCATAGCTATAAAGGAAGTAAAGGACTGAGAGACTGGTCTGAACTCACAGTGATCATGTTGACGAGAGCGTGATAGTTGGTGATGAGACCCTCCTTCTCAGCCCGTGTAATGATAGCTGTGGCCCAGGCGATGGGGATGTAGGGTCGCGCGTGTGACGGTTCGATGTTCTCAAGGATCTCCATCTCGTTGCTGTTCAGAATACCTGGGGCCATGCGCGAGAGAATAGGAGCAATAATAACTCAACTTTCTGTTGAGATAATACGCTATCAACTACATGGAAGTCACATTTTAGACAATTGCCTTTTTAATTATATATAGGTAGTACTACAGTGTTTACTTTATATTATCTTATGGAGTGGAATCTAAAAAGACTGAAAAGCTGCGGAGTATTTGACTTATCTGGATTTCTTAGTTTCTCCTAACTGTTAGCCAGGTTGTTTGTTAGTTAAATCCACGTGCATAAATAATTGGCTTTTACGTAACATACAAATCTCGTTCTCAAAACTAGATTTAATACTTATTATTTACAAACTGTTACTCATACTGTCTATCTGGGATGTTGACTGCTCTTTAAAGAATTACATAAAGTCCAAATAAAGCGAATCAATCTTCATTTATACATAGCAGGTACATACAACTAACATACTTTCAAATTTATATATATTTTATTATTAATTATAAAAAGAAGAATGAGAAATACTTATACTATATTATACATACACACAATACACAATGTATATTTCTTTATAGATCAATAACATCTTCATGATAGGCAATACTTCTAATTCCAGTTTCTATAACAAACCATTTTTTAAACTGTTAACACAAACTAGGAACACTTAAGACAACGGTAAACATTTGTATATAAATAAGATGCAAGAATTGCATCAGTTGATTCTTGAGGTACACTGCGTACTCTAAAAAATAGTTACCATAAAATGAACTCACTGTTCTGTATCGGTCGTAAAATATTTAAGCGTTATACATTATGTTGTAAAAGCATATTATTAAACAAAAACTATCAGCATGAATGAATCCATGGTCGACTGTACTTAAAATTACAAGCAGCGATTCTGTAGGCTAAAACTAAATGTTGTTATAAATGCAGGGTATGTGTGACTACAGGTTAATTATATATATATATTACTTTGTCACGATTTAGAGAATGTAATAAATGCTAGAGTTATGCTATAAATTGGATAGTATTTAAAAGAAATAAAATATTTTTTAAAAGAAAAACAAAATTCGTTACGCCCGCACTATTAGAAAGGTTGTACAATAAAACACTTAATAGCAAAATCCATAATGGTGTCCATAATGGTATACATATTCAAAATAGCTTTAGTAATGAAACCGTCAAAATAAATAAATAACTTTTCTAATATTATTAGCGAACAAAATGTATACAAGTGAAAAAGAATTAAAAAAATAGTTAACTTATATTTTGTAGTATTAATAATGAGTTTCTCAAAATTAGACAATGAACATTAGACAGACCCATTTTTAACAAACCAGTAAGACAGTTAGTTTAAACGTTGTTCTTTTTGGTATACTGTATGCCTACTAACTATACTTATCTATCTATTTATAGAGAATTATATTAAATAGAGTACACATTTTATTTTATTAAAACAAAAATTATTATTATAACAATGCACTATAATTTTTTTTAAATCAATAAATAATTACTACTTTCAAAAATATTCACAGCTTGTAAATTTGAATGCATCCAGCAAATTAAGGATACTGTTATGTAAACATTTAAAAAAATACATTTTTCAACTTATTTCAAAGTTTAACAATGAAAACAAATAAAATTTGTATTCGAGAAGAAAAATTTATATAACACAATGTATAAAAACATAAACTCAAATTTTATACAAATTTAGTAAACATGGTAAATAAAAAATGTATACAAAATTTATACAATATTAAGTAAACCAGTTATGTATGCTAAATATCCCAAAAGTTAAGTATATATTATGTAGAATATGAACGCACCAGCAGCGACAATGTGATCATTGGTAGGGAAGCGCTTCTTAGCCGACACATGGAGTCGAGTAGCAGTGAGAACGAGAGCCGCGTTGAGATAGCGGATGACCGTACGCCGCATGAGACGAACATGATCACTGCCCCCGTGCAGATGACTTACCAGGGACATGGCGATCTTGACACCCCAGGGCGCGGCGAGGAAGTGACGCCAGAACCGGGTGAACACGAGGGTAACGTAGAAGCCGAGAATGAAGGCCACTGGGATCATGGACTGGAAGTCTTTCACGTAGATGATCACTTTTTCGAAGGATCTGGGAGTTGTCGATGCAAAGGGTTTGATTACTCATATAAATCATGCGTTTAAATATTAAACTATTTTCGATTACATTTACAATCATTTTTTCTTCAATGCCAGATAGTATGTTCTGATGCTCAAACCAATGATTAATTACGTAACCGTTGTTGCCCGAAATACGATTCATTTATACAACAAGCATATTATAGATTAAATATATTTAGTAAATGACTCAATACGAATAAAATTGATACCAATCAGGCACGAGAGACTAAAAATAAAGCCCAAACCAGGGATCGAATCCGCATTTCTCATTCGCAGTTAACGCTCTATAATAATAAAGCTTAGACACCTCCTCTCAATTATTCTGTGTTTTGAATTAACATATTATTATATCCAAATGTAGAAAAAAATTAAATTAGGATAATATAACGTTTATTGCGTTTTAATGCAAATATTTTAAAAAATTGTCAAAATGATATAATTTCCGAGATCAAGTAATATATAACCTTCAAGATTTAAATATATCAACAAAAAAACCACTCTGCCTTAAAATAGGAGATCTCAGTAAAACAATAAATGTAAAATATTTATTTTTATAATATACATTCCATGAAAAACATATTATTTAGAGTTTTAAAAATACCATATATGGTATATACATATATACACTATGAAGTCCCCTTTGAATGAAATAAATTTATAGTAATAAAATGTACATGTTAAATTTGATCATCAACATTTTCGGCAGTGATATAAAATAGTTTGATTAGTGAATAAAAAAACATTATAATAAGTTGAATATTTGACAAGCATACAAATACTCGTATATATGTATGTATAACGTTATACAGCATATAAGTCACATACATTGACATAGGTAATCAAGATTTTAAACAAATCCGCGTTGACAGTTAATTATTTTTATCTCAAGGGGTATCCTATGACATAAGAAAGTATTAATATCGTTATAAGATTTAAGTGATGCTATCTATGTAGCGAAGTTGAATTTATTCGCCATTTGAGACGTTTCGTGCATTCATTGATGCACATAATATGTAAAACCAAATGACATTAAAAATATAAAATAATGATTTATTTTAATTGTTTAGTAATCCCCATTACACTTTACTTAAAAACATATTTATATTATGCGTCAATTAAGAATTTAAAACACGTAAGATATCGGGTTTAATATAAATCATTTCAATGATTTTTCTTATGAGTTATATTAATTATAAATATTATTTTTTTAATTTGAAAAAAATACTCTCTTTGATAATAATCCGATGCAAAGAATATATATATATTAATATCTACAGCCAGAGTTTTTTAAAGTTTTTATTGCACTGGCAACCCATCACACTGTAGTGGCATTAAAAAATATATAGTTAGAAAGGGGGTATAACTTGACTAACACCGCACCGGCAAAGCTCAATATTGCACCGGTAAATTGCCGGTGCCCCAGATACCAAAAAAAGAACACTGTACAGCTAAATATTTATAAAAATTATCATTAAATAATAATACAATAAAATATTAATTAAAAATAAAATACCTACTGTACGACTAATAGTTTATACTGAAGTTTATGTGAGAATCTCAATAGTAACAAAAATTGTGTGAAAGTAACGGAAGCATAGAGATTGGTTACAGTCCAGTTATTACTGCATTAATTACTACAATATTACTATCATAAATTACTGTCACCAAATCATGAATACGCCTAGGTATGTCAAATTAAACTATGAAAATCCGAAAAAACCTTTTAACTGAAATAACTTGAGTTTATGTATATTTTTAGAGTATTTACACAAACTCTATATTTAAGCGCTCACAAAAAGATAACCAATATTCTAACTTAGAAATATATTTTTGAGAAGTAAACGCAACGTTAATTTGACAGTCAAATAATTAAAACAAATATAATACTTGAATAAGATATGAAAAATGTAACATTCTCTACATAAGTCATGATATCCTTATATCTTTACCGAAGAAATTATTAGCATAGTCGAGTATAATATAACTAATAAAGATACATTTAACTGGCAGTTAAGCATATTTCTTCGTACTAACTTACGTAAATTTTAAATCTAAATACATATAATTACCAGCTATAAAATTCTAGCCATTTGGTGTGACACCATATAATCACATTTTGAAATCTAAATAAACAGTTAACAAAAGCCTTCCTAAGACTTAAAACCATTAACATAAAAAGTGAACCATATAAGCTTACACTGTGAAATGAGTATGTTTCCGCTATTCGACATTGCAAAATATAAGAAATGGTTTTCAACATTCCTAGATGCTAGGTAAGCGATAACACAAACCTATAATCGACACTACAAACCAACCAGAATAATTGACAGTTGCATGCTTGTCAATTAGATGATAGAAAATAAGTCCTCGATATGTAAAGATAACTACAAGCTTACGAAGATTTAAAACTCTTAGATCTTAACTCATAGAAAGCAAAGTTACAAATGTTTCAACAATTTAGCTAATATCGATGAATATAATAATAAAATAATTCATCATTCGACGGACCACAGCGAAAATAAAGTGTGGATGAAAACCGATAACTTTAAAACTAACATAATAATGACACTTAAATTGCGTATTAAGCATTTAAAAAATCAATCTTAACATTATTTTTAAAACAAACTTTTAAATTCAGTGTAGTATTTTCCTATTAGAAGTTCGCATACAAAAACTAATTTGAAACCAGTTCAGATTCACAATTGGAGAAAAAAATGAGTCGACAAAATCTATCTTAATAGGCCACATATTATACTTTAAATTTAATAAGTATATGCAGGATATAATTATAGACTTTTACACGTTTCTTACTTTGGTTCTTTAATTCAGGATACAATTCAAACACACTTACATTCCAAAATTTAGATCAAAAAGCTCAAAATACCAAGTTAGTGGTACCAATCACACACTTACCGTTTCCTCTGTACATCCATTGCAAATCGATAGGTCAGACTAAGAGCTGTATACATCAAGGCAAACACTATGAGATCGAGGTAGATCAACTTTAAAACACATCCACGCCATCTGAAAAGGTGCGAAAATAACAAATAACATTACAAATATAGATTGTTTAGTAGATAAATGTGAAAAGTGAGGAAAACTACAAGGTGTCGAATTACCTAGACTCTCGAGCACGATATAATCTTACCTTGCAAGTAGCCTAAAAAATACAACGGGTCCACCAGTAAGAACCGACTGATAGTATTGCACCGTCATTATCTGAATAATAATTTTAAAAAAACTCGTTTGAAGATATAGAAACAAATTATATAAACTAATTTTCACGTAAAAAATTATTGAAAAATATCCGATTTAAACTAAATTAAAGTAAAGGTTCAGATACGAATACTATAAAAACATATTTCAGTTAGAAAAAAGTCATTTAACAATAATCTTACATTAAAGATTAAAACATATAATAAAATTAAATATATCAACTGCCATTCATAATTTCTGTTCGTTTCTCTGACATATTTTTTGTTTATAACAGAAAGAAAATCATATTATATAAATAAGAACCTAATGTATTTCAAAATGTAACATTTTACTCTGCACATAACAAAGCATCAGTAGATCAAATTTTAAAATATTGCCTAAACATAATAACAAAATAATATACCGATAGTGTAGGGTAACCACACGATTTTCCCCAAAATAATCAAGTACATTCAACTACAGTAAGAAAAGTGTATTGGTAAAATGTATAGTTAATTTATACATATAGTAAAGGAACAAAAGGAATGTTATAGTAAATAATTCAAATTTGGCACAATTTTCCCATTTTTGTTTATATTGCAATTTTCTTTTCTTTACCATGTGCTATAATTACATTAAAAAAAATTGAACAGCTCAAATGCTATAGTTGTTTACATCAAAAATTATAATATGTATATATGTATGCAATTACATAAAATATCTATCTAACGACAGCTCAGCATACCAGTATTACCTAATTCTTTGCAGTCATAAGGGCTCTACTTTGCAAAAATAATTGAATGTTATTAGAAAAGTATTAAAAAATATTGGTTGTAACTAAACAGCATCATGGGCAACATTTTTTTAGTGTAATAAATAAAGTGTAAAAGTTGTTTAATTAAATAAAAATGTTTTTCTTAAATTTCATAAAAAATATAATACAGCAGGAACTTCTTACATAAAAAAATGCTGAGTATAATAAATCATGTACTAGACTATAAAAAATAGCATGAACAGTTTTTAAATGCAAGAATAAATTCGAAGATAAACATAAAAATGTGAGTATATTTGACTATATTCCAGCATAATTTCAAAATTCAAGTATATGAGCAAAATTCGAGGATATGTGGTCATCCTGTAAGAACCAGTTTTAAATGTTGAAAATATCTGCACTATTAAATTTCATCAATTTATTTTGTTTTATTGTATTTTACCAAATTAAATTATTAACCAATTCCAAATTGGTCAGACCAAACAAGAATTCACATTTGGTCAGACAAATCTTGAATTGGTCAACCAAATTTAAAATCTCAAAAAATGCACAGCTAAATACACAAAGAAACAAATGCCATTGAATATATTTATTACTCAAAATACTCAAACCAATGTTGAAAGCAACAATTAATTCAATTTTGAAATATTCTTGTATGGTTGAAACCATAAAAAAATTGTAATTCTTTTATATTACTGTAATTTTATATTTTTTGTTACTAGCAGAATCTAATCCTATCAGGTCAAACCAAACAGGAATATATATTATTATTAGTTTGATTGAAACTGTTTATGGTAATTCATTTCTGTTTGGTCATATTGGAATATGTCATTATTGTACATTACAATTTTAAAACTATTTTTAATTGACCACTCATATATTTTTCAATGCATTTGCTAATGTCAAGATTTGCACAGATCCCTTTATAAAGCATTTAAATTTATTTTAAAAAGTGGTGAAATTATATGAAATTATCTATTTATTAAAACACATGGTAATAAATAGTCCATATAGGCAAATAATTTACAAACTTGCATTTAATAGCAAAACTACATGCTATCAAGAACAAATCTGGGAAATTATTACATGATATGGCATTTAAATATTGCAGTGAAAAATGATCTTACAGTGGTGAAATCTGTTATTTTTTAAGGTGATACTAAAAAATCGTCAAAATCCTGGACCAAAATGTACAAGGAAAAAAACCCTGATGTCCAGACTCATTCTTATTTGGTTGGACTATAAACAAGAATATGTATTTTGTTTCAATTTAAAATATTTTTTGTAATTTATTCCTGTTTGCTTGGACTGATTCTCATTGGTCAAACTATAAAGATTGCTCAACTGTGGTATAATATGATGAATGTAGACAGAGGTTCCATCTTGAACATGTTAGAATAAAAAAATTTAAAAAATGTTCTTCTGTCTGAAATGTTAGAAAACTGAGCTTGTGAACACAATTATGTAATATATAATTATTATACATTGACAGTCTTTTAGTAGCTAATTCATTTAGGAATGTTATTGATATACATTTTCATAGAGTAATGTATGTATATGTATGTATATATAATGAGTATAACATTATCCTACACTTATTTTTATCATTGGACACTTAATATCCTAAACAAAAAATTAAGATGATAAGAATCAGCATAAAAATGAACAAAGGCTTTAATATATTTTCAATATGTACATGTGATAGATAGCCTGTAATATAAAAAAATAACAAGTGTCAGATAAATTAATCTGACACTTATCAGGGTGGCCGCGCATCTCAGTGAAATAAATTTAAGGAGTTAATAGAAAATTTAAGGTTTTTGAGCAGAATTTTCGACCCATCGACATTTGCAAAATTTTAAAGGAAACAAAACATTACCACAGACAGTCTTATAGTCAGCTCTTCTAGATGGTGAATCTTTGAGGAGGTAGTACATTGATGTTAGAAGTGCATCAAGCTTCCATTTTGACATCTGATGACCTCTTTGGAAT
>JAYRBW010080028.1:0-47629 GCA_036023295.1 Invenusta paracnida | reverse complement strand
TGTGAATTATAATTTTGAAAATTGTGTCTTATGAAAGTAGTTTCTCAGACAACATAATATATTATAAGATATATTTGGACACTCATTTATATGCATTCAATGTAATAAAACCAAAAAATTTCCGCACTCCGTGCGGTTTTATAGGCTATGCTTCACGCGTGGCCATGCGAACAGGATAATGTTTTTCCGGACATTTTAGAACGGTCTGTTCGGATGCCTGTATGTGGTAAAAACGTATCTACATATGTATGTACATATATTATCTGCAAGATGTAGTTGAGTAATGTTAATAATTATTAAATTATATAATCATTTGTGTACAGCATATTGCAACAAAAAGTTTTATTATCTAAAAATATTTTTTTTATGGATTTTAAAATGTGTTTTTATTTAAATTTTGCAAGGATAGCGAAAACTATATATATGGATATCATAGTCAGGGAAATTTATATTTACTCTGAGAAAAGTCAGGGAAATTAATTTCAATTATCTGCTTTGAACCATGCTATATATTTAGTTTATTTGTTTCAATTCATATATGTATTACTAAAATTATGACAAGTAGTAATGAACATTTATACTCTAATTATCACAGATATGTAATCAAAATATTACAACTTTATGATTTTATACTTTCAATAATATGTTTGTTAGTATCAAATTGTTTCAGTTTACTAATTCGTAATTATTGATTAAAACACATTATTTTACCATTTACTTATATTATATAATTTGATATATTTAATTAATTTAATATATTATTATTTATGTATTATGACTGTATAATAATTATAATTTCGTATATTTTATATATGCATTTTGTTGCATGAATATAAGTCCTAAACTTATCCTCAGTTTCTCAACTCAGTCTGTAAATATCTATATTTTCCAGTTCCAAAGCCACCAGATTTTTCACGTTTTCGTCGTGGCAGCGGCGTTTGTACACTTTCATGGGATCACGTCAATAGCAAATTACCGACTTACGACAGGGGACTGCAATAAACCTCGTAGTTTCTACTAATTCAGCTGTTAGTTGAACTATGTATTTCTACATACCTATTTAACCTCTTAGTAAAGATCTCTTTCATTGCGTCTTTTATCCGATGACCACATGCGAGAGTAAGAGAAAGTGCGTAGCATTTTGTAATGTTCATCTGATTTACTTAATTATATTATTTAGTACACTTCATACAACTCTAACTTACTATCTTTATTAATATGAAAACACATTACAACTCTCATTTTTACTCAATTCTGTGTTTTTCTCTTTTTTTCTTTTTTGAAACGTACATTGAAAAAAAAATACTTAAAACGGTATTACTCTGATGACATGTTAATCACCCAAAGTAGTGTATACAATGACACGAGTATTAAATTCCCGGTCCGAGACCTAGTCATAATATTTTTATTAGTGTTTGCTCTTTGTACACACCCTTGTCTCACCAACAATATGATGTCATTCTTTCTTAACTAATTAGCTAACTTTTCTTTTAACTTACCAACTACTACAGAAATTCTTTACAGTGTATACTTGTTTTTACTTGATATTTTCATCTGTGATTACACTTCGCTACATATATGTATGTCTACATACACACATTTTTGCCACTAACTTTCCTGTATTCGTCTGTTTAATAGTTTAAACTTCTCCCAAAAAATCCAATGTGACATAGATATAGTGTTCTGTGTGTATCCTTCCTTCATCATAATCATCATTTTTATTCTTTGTTATATTCTGTTTTTATCAGACATACACTTTGGCTTATCAAATACTACAATGAAGGGTGCTTTTTTTCTCTCGAAAACCTTCATTTAATGGATATTTCGAGGGCAAATCAAGTACACGTCCTCTAAATCAGGTGGTAGGTCTGGCCATTTCGCGTGTGTGGTAGAAATACACAAACCAACTCCGTCTCACACTTCATGAACTCCACATTTCTGACGCACCGTTATATATATCATACCGATACTACTCTAATTACAGTTTAATCCAAAGTTTTCTCGATTTTTATAGTACATTCATTATCCTTTGCGTCGGATGTTGCCCATCAGATGTCCTAATACCTCAATTAAAATTTGTCTAATTTACTTGAGACCAAATTATTTTTATGCAAGTCTTAATAAAATAAATTTTCTTCTTTCTTTGAAAGAGCTTCATTGGTTTTAATGTTTATTTTTTTAAATATTCTATAAAATAGAACATTTACAAAATAAAATTTAGATTTATAACTGTACAATATTTATATCTTTTGTCGTTACTAGCAATATTTATATACATTATTAAATATTTATTATATGTGGTAACTTTTAATTTATAGTACATTATGCTATAAATGCACGCGTATTTTCTTGTATGGTTAATACAATTTATAACTAAATACAATTAAACTTATTTTGTTGAAACCCGTTTTATATTGTATTGCATTTACACTCAGGTGTTTTTTGCCCAAATATTGGGTTTTTCCTGTCATTCACTTTCTTAACATGTCAATGTATTTTTCTTATATATACACAAGAATATATCTAAGAGAAATGAAAATCGTATTGATATATGTTTAATAGATTTCTTAATTTAATAGATTTAAAAAAAGAAGATAATTCGGTATTCTCATGGCTCGTTCAGTTTTGGGAAATTTAAGTGTAGGGACAATTTTTTAGTAAAGTTGTAATTCACAATTTATTACAAATTTGGTAACAATAATCATATCAAAAATACATAAATGGTTTTAAGAAAATGAAATATATAATATAACATGAATGTTGTATGCAATGTTGTTTAACGTTTAAAATTAGTAACTTAAAATAGACTTAAATTTACTTACTGTTAGTAAGTTTCTTGAAAACCTACCTTCAAAACGAAACTAAGCGTTGAGATTCCCGCTAATTGTTTCAGTATTCCACATGTTTAGGGGATTTAATTACTGCTTAAAACGTTCCTATAATTCTTCTGGCTTAGTTTATATATTGCCCAAATTTGTAGAGTTATTTGGATTACAATAGGTATATTAATTTAGCATCTAAATAATGAGTATTTATAATGCTCTGACTATTACTGGATCATGCTTTACAATTTGAAATAGTCAAATTATCAGTAGTTTGTACGAAACATGATTTTTAACTAATATTTTAGGTATTTTCAAAATGAAGTAATAAATTGAAATAATATGGGTGTAAAAATCATTCAGAAATAATTATCAATAAAGTTATTCGTCAGTCACAACTATTACACCAAATGATAATTTTTAAATGAATATATCAAACTAGTTTATAAAGTCGTGTTTTGAGTTTAGAATATACTTTAATATTGTTAATGGAATATAGTTAATGTGTCTGTTAGATTTGTTTACATATGCCGAATTCTTAATATACGCAACACACGCTACTTTTTATGTATGTATATATTAAATTTATAAATATAGGTTTAAATGCCTACATTCCTTTAGAAATTTTTGTAAAAATATTTCATAATTTTATTGTAGAAAAATGTAATTGTGTTTTAGGAATATCAATATTTCAGAGATTAATATTTAATTTATTAAGATTATTAAAAAAATTATTATAACACAAACATCTATAAGTACTTTACGTATATTATGTATATTTGTTATTTCATATCTGAAGAATATATAATCTATACATTATACCTGATACTTGTCATTATATACACAACACATGGTTGCGATAAAAGAGATAATTTATGTCAAGGCAGTGATATAATTGTTATAAATTTAAAAATTACGTTTTTCTAATGTATAACGGGAGTCAGAAATCAAATAAGTATAGTATAATATCAAATAACTAGATAGCAATTATTATTTATTAGTACCGGTAGTAAGCTAATACCGCTTTATGCAATCGACACCATGACTGCACTGTAACTTTTCGTGCGATTTATTCGTGTATGCGTATGCTCACCAGTTTGAACAAACAATCACAAACTGGATAACATTTTTCATGTTGTCATAATTGTTGCTTCCTGATCTTCCGGGCAATACTACAGCATGCTGTACATTTTTAGACCGAGTAAAATTTCTGGCATTTTTTCTATCTTAAATATCGTTGGTAATCGTGAATTGTTACTATATCCATAAAAATATTTAAAAATAAATTTAAGAAGTTATCGTATTTTTTGTGGACGTAGAAGACAATTTGTTCATAACAATTGTACTAAAAGACTCATAAAAGTTACATAAAATTTTGCATGAACAATAATATGAAATGTTGCACACTTAAAAATATATTGTAAAGTGACCCTGTGAAAGTGAAATAATTGAAAAGTTTAATAAAGGGCTATATACATTTACCGTTCGAGCTATTTTATACCATTAAAAAATCACATACAAATTCCAACATTATGTCAATTTATGTTATTAACTTTTAAATTGTAATGTTATAATATATTCTCCTTGCAAAACGTTGCATGTATAAGAACGAAATATCTCGAATAATTAGTAAACATTTTAAGAATAAATTTGCTGTGTTACATTGCAACCCATTTTACATTATTTGAAACACTTTCAGCCGTATTTCAGAAGTCCGGCTAAGTATAAATTTTGCATGCATGTCATTATATAAGTGATATATTTGGTATTACAAGATAGCAGACTAATTTAGCACCCCGTGCTAACTAGAGAGTGTAAAATATTATTCCTCGGTGTACACCCATACGCTATAACTCTGTACTAAAAAAGCATTTCTTACTTATAGCCTCCCTAGTTTCACCAAACTTATATTTACTATTGTTTAAATAATTAAAATTTCCTAATTCTTTTCAAATACTATAATAATACACGTATAATACGCATGAGTTCGTTAATAACTAAAAAAACATTTAAGAGCTTAGAGAATGAATGAAAATGAATAGAATTTTTCGTTAATACATAACATTAAACATATCAAAATTTGATTTAAGAGAATGTAAATTAAATGAAAATCAGAAGCATCTATCATTTAGCGACAATTAGGAGTAAGCCAATTTGACAAAGAGAACAATAAAATGTCTGCGCGCAAAATTAGTACCGGAGTCAGCTAATATTTACTTTCTGAAATACACATTTAACTTTTCGGACTAACTATTTCACATTTAAATCTTAGCACTGGCACTATAGCAGTAGCCTGACTTCTGAAATACGACTATGTTTATGATAAATATAATTATTTTCAATATGTTACGTACGATCCTAAAGTAAAAATGTCCTATTATATATACATATGTTTCTTAATATTATAAAAATGTGAATGTAAATTGAAGTTATCAAATATATATTTACTTATTTTTACTTACAAAATATAATCAACATATATACCTATTTTATGAGGGTTCTCGGGTTAATAGCGTTTATATTTCTTTTACTGTACTAAATATATAACGCTTATCTTCGCAAACATTTCGAATTCCTGACAATTTCGTCGGATGACTGATGTTTCTATTAAAATATATTTTATTTTTCCTCTTAACAAATTGTATTTTATCCTCACAAAATGACAGTTTTTCTGAAAATATATCCAATGATGTATTAAGCTCTCATTCAGATCTAGTTACTGTTGAAGTTGAGCCAAATACAGCTTCAGCTTCTGACACTGTTTCTGGAAATACTTCAATAAAAAACAGGTACTTGTATTACTATTATTTATTGTTATATAAACATATAAGTACACATTTTAGTAATGTAAATTTACACTTATTAGTATGTAATAGTTCTAATTTTTATTAATTTCAATATGTATTGTAATATAATAATATGTATTATATTTATAATATTAATTAATTAATTTAAAATCTAGCAAATTTGTGAAATTGATACATAAAATTAAAAGAAAGGAAAAGTTAATTATATTACTTTAATCTAATTTTATCCTTGTAAGAATAAGATGTATTAAATGAATAATTTTCCTATATAAATATAAAATATAAAATATTTGGTAATGGTATTGTGTCTTTGTTTGGTATATTAATAATAATATTTAACTGTAAATTAGCAAATTTATATAAGTTATTTTCAAACCATATATATACTAACAACATATTTAGGCGATTGTAGAGTACTTGGCCATGAATTAAATTTATATATTGTAAAGGATTGTGAGATGCTTGATAATTGTGTTGTGGTTACAGCTGCAAGTGGCTGCCAGCTTTTAATAGTATATTGGGGTTGCTTGTTATTAATATTTACATTTATTTTTTGTTTTTTTTGTTTCATCTATTTTCCCCCAAAAAATTAATTTATGGCCAAGAACTCCACAATCTCCCAAATTTGTTATTTGTATATATGGTTTGCAAATGGAATATACCAACAACAAATAATGAATAAATACTTATTTAATATATAAATAAAATACATACCTATAAAAATAGCCTTGGCTATAAGTATATTATAATATAATATATTAAATTTCCCAAATTAAATTTCATATCATAATACAATTATATTATTAATCTAAAATAAAATATTACTATTCCAACAATGAATTTCCATGTTTACTATCATTATTAGTAAACTATTTTCCATATAATAGCAAAAATTGGTATACCAATAATGAATTAATGTATATATTTCATTATTATAATTTAGCTATTTGCCAACTGTAAAGCATAAATTGGTAGGTATATCAACAACAAATTTTTATATTTATAATCATAATAAACATCTATAATATATTCACCAACTATATATAAAATTTTTATACCAACTATATACTTTATATTTTATTTGTTTAAGTATATATTTATTATTTTTAAGTATTTTAATTAATTTTTTTCTTTCACATTTTATATAAAATACTTAAATTGGCAATCTTTGAGATTCCCACATTAAATTATTTTTCACTTATTTTTTTAATGTTAAATCCTGTTATCCATGTTACAATTTTCAAAATTAAAAAAATTTACTTTTGCTATTATTAAATATTTGTTACATTTATCAGGGTGACCAGGGGTCCTCATAATCCAAATATATTCAGATATACACCAATTTACTCCAGTTTTAAAATGTATACCTACTCAACTTTCAAACAATATTTTTTTATTTTAATATTCCTATTTTTTGTTTATTGGAGTTTTAATACCTTAATAAGCAATTAAACAAGTAATATAATAATAATAATTTTTTATTTTTGAATAGTATTTGAAAAATTTGAAGCAAAGAGGTTTTCTGAATACACTGTGACTGAAATGTATATTACAGCATTAACAATTTGATGTTTCTAAAATATATATACTCAGATTTTGTTTTGCATTTCATGTGGCCACCCTAATATATATACCATTATAAATATTTATGTGATATTTTTTTAAATTTGTTTTACACATTGTAATTGAGCAGTTATTTGTTCCGGAGATGCATTCAAAGGTGACAATATTTGATAATATCCTATATTGGATATGGCATTATTATCCTAATATAATATTTTTATATTTTGTAATACTTCATTTTTTATATATGTTCATAGTGTATTTTTATCTTATAGATCATAATCTATTGTTCTTATTTGGCATTAAAAGTTATGATAGACTGGATTTAAAAAAATAAATGTGGGAATTTTGAAGTTGCCAATAATTGATTAATTGATTATTTATATATATATTTATTATTATGCATTATATATGCATTTTTTAATTATTTGTAAACCATATAGATATTGTTATATGGTTCACAAACTGTATACCTAAGTATACTGTTTATGTGTTCAATGTTGGTATACTTATATAATTGTTTGCAAATGATATGAAATTCACAATCAGTACCTATACAACATATATTATATATATATTTGTCTGTACTATAGTATTTGTAGTATAACTGAACTTTAAAATCCCTGCAAATTATCCTATTTATAGTATATCACCACACTATGTGACTAATTGAGGGTTTTTGGGATAATGTAAGTGACTAAGTTTTTTTTTATACACAGTAAGTAACAGGAGACTGCCTACTAGTGGTTTCTATCTTTATAGTATGTAATATAGGATTACTGGATATTGTAACCATGTAACTCTGATGTTGTAAAAAAATTGTTTGGTAATTAACAAAAAATATGCAGTTTTTTTTCTTGTAAATGACCATTGCACTACAAATAAAAAATTTCACCCAAAATTTGTAGTGCACTTACACTGCAAATAGATTTTATGATATATATTAAATTTAAAAAAAATTACATAATAATTAAATTAATCAAGAGGCTGCAATTTTTTTATTGATTTTATTAAGCAAAAAAAGAAAAATAGTGGTACCATAAATCACAGCTTCTCAACATTAAATTAAGTTAAGCTAATTTTTATTATTAAAAATATGCAATACAAACATCAAATTAATTAATGAGCTATGTAATTAGACCTAAAGTCTAATATATATATATACTATATATACTTATTATCTTAGGCCAGTTTTTACCAAATATAACAGACTCAATTCCATTAATTTATATCATCAATTGATTTTGAAATAATTACTGAAGAGATATATACTTTTATTTATTTTATCAATGTATTATTTATTAGTATAACATAGACAAAAGAAATAAAATGTTTAATAGTACAGAATATTTTTCAACTTCTATCTGAAGCCATTTTCAATAGGACAATACTGAAGTTGTCTATTTTATGCTAATAATAGCAAGATGGCAATGAATATTGTAATATTATTAATATTATAAAATTATTCCAAAAAGTATTTTTTTAAGAATTCTAAAAATATTCAGATTCAATGCAATTCTGGAATTACAAAAATTCTAAACACTTAACAGTATTATATAGTTCACAGTTGACACTTTGCACTTTAACTTGAAATCATCCTTCATATACAGATATAGTTCTTTAAATAGAATTATGAACTTCAAAATAATATAATAAATGTTTTACTTTTTAATTATAATATAGGAAAGGGGAGGGCAGTAGTACTAAGTAGGAGTTTATTTGTCTTTAAACTTTAGTTTATTGCAAGTAGGTTTTTAAAATTTATATGGCCTTAGGCCTAAGCTCTAACTAAGACTAAGGCCAGTGGCCTGCATCACAATACAACAAGAAAATAGTAATTAGTAAACAGCAAAATGCGTTTCACAATTAAGAAGTAATTTCCCTGTTGCAAATAGTTAATTTCAACAAGCAAGTAGTAAATGGGTTTCACAATACAACAAACAAGTACTTAGTAAATAAATCTATATTACTGGAATTTTCCCTCTGCTATTTGCAAATAGGCAACAGGCGATCATTTACTTGGTGTATCTCAAAGAGCTTAAGATTAGGCCACACAGTATAAAGGAAGTATGTTGCATCATTCTCCTTAGCTAACTTTACATCATGATATCATCAATAAAATTTTCTCATTGTTATCCATTGAAAAAATATGAAATAAGAAGAGAATATGCTGGGCGTTCATTTGGTAAACACAAACAAAAATCAAGCAATACTGCCCTTTATACATGGTGTAGGTTTGACCTCAGTAATGACTCACTCGCTTTCATATGAGGAGTTAGGAAGCACTCGTCCATGCAATGAAGAAATGGACTATAAATAGGCATCTAGAGAAAATTGGTGGGGATTCACTAGGTGATATTTACTATTTGCACTGAGTAAGTGGAGAACATTGTGTAACCCAACTTTCTCGACTATTTACTTATTGTATTGTGAAACAGACCACTGGTCTAATACTAATAGTAATAACTGTACCTAGTATATCGAATATTTACTTATTGTATTGTGAAACAGACCACTGGTCTAATACTAATAGTAATAACTGCACCTAGTATATGGACTATTTACTTATTGTATTGTGAAACCGACCACTGGTCTAATACTAATAGTAATAACTGCACCTAGTATATGGACTATTTACTTATTGTATTGTGAAACAGACCACTGGTCTAATACTAATAGTAATAACTGCACCTAGTATAGCTAGGTGTGGATTTCAACTTTTAAATGATATATGATTATTTGCACAAAGCATGTATGTCTATTTATCTGTTTTACTGTTTTGCAGTTACATTGTGTTGGTGAGCTCACTGAATGGGGAGTTGACTGGAATAAATGCTGCAGATGGAAAAGTTTTGTGGACAATTAATGGACCCCCATTGGTGTCACAGAGCATTAGTCAGATGGAGGTAAGTTTATTCATTTAAAAAATCTGTTAATCGTTATTTCTCTTTGAGTGAATGAAAAATAAATACTTTCAAATATACCAAACCTGTATTTTTTAGTCTTTTCTCATTTTAAGGTGTTATTAATTAAATCAATTAAAGCAAATGAAATGGAACTAGAATTCATTCATCAAAGCGAGTTAAGATGACAATAGAACTTCTACATTGTCTTCTACTTTTTGTAAAATATCATTACAGTATTTCTTTTTTATAAGTAATTCCGAATTAGTGAATAGGTACAATTAGTGGGTACTATTTCAATTATACTAATTGATTTATTAAACCTTGTTATTAATATTTGATTGATACAAAATATTTTTAGTTTTTTTATATCAACAGAGTATAAAGCCTCAATTATAAATATAAACGGGTTATTTTTGGGTATATAATAAAATTTGCACATTGTATGACTCAGATTTGTACACAATTTAATCATCTATTTAAGTTTACATTAATTATAATTTTATTATGAACGTTATTGAATATATACGTTTTAGTATCTATACTATCAGTTATTAATTAGATATCCTAATTGTTTTGCCATATAATTAGTTCACTCGAGATGGCCGTATCTACCGCATTGTACCTTCTCTTGACGGGAGCCTCTTCATGCTGGATGTGAAGGACCAGGGCGGTCTACATGCCCTCCCAATAAATGCCGATAACCTGTTCACATCATCCTTTCAGCTGGCAAATGATGCTTTGCTGGTTGGGGGCAAAGATCAGAAGGTCTACGCTTTCAATCCACTCAATGGACAGGTAGGACAACCAAGAGCCTGATTGAGGGTTTGAGACTTTGAAACCATCTTGAATTTATTAACAAAGGAGTTTATTCTTATGTATACACTATATGCATTGAAATGTTACTATTAATATATCTTCATTTTACGTAATAAAGGTAAATAACAAAACAATAAAATTTGATAGCAGTCAGTATGTATGTTAAAGTGCACTGCATAATACTACAAGTAAGTCTAAATATAAGGTTATTCATTTTGATTGCTTACTATTTTTATAAAATATGTTATGTTGCATGAAGTAATAGAAAATCAATAAATATGCTTTATTACACAATATCTAATTTATAAGGCATTGAGACTTGTGCGAATTGCAAAAAAGTATATTGCGAATCGCTAATTGTAACTATAAGAGTATTTAGTTCTTAAAACTCTGAAAATTAAGAATGCATCTAAAAATTCAATTGTGAAATCGATTATTATCTTAACTCGATTTTTAATTCTAGCCCTTGTTTTCAAGCAATCAACGACCAATAGGTTTATTTGTATTACAACCACAATCATTTTCACGAGTAAACTTCGAGACAACATAATGTATATATTATTTGCTACTCTTTGTGATATATATACTCCAGGTTCGCTATAACTGCACTCGCGAAGGCTGCCAGTACTTCCAGGTGACTGATCAGGGCCCGGTTTTGCTCTCCAAGCGATCAGGGAATGTGGTTCGAGCTGTGGACCTCAAAACTGGACAGGAGAAGTGGAACTTCAGCGTGGGACACGATCAGTTGGTGCCGCTAGGAGAGCCCGTAGCTCCCGCTACTGGGACTGACACAGATTTCAGAGTGAGTGAGAATGCACCAAGTTATTTATCAAACTTTACACGGAGAAGTATAATCTGATTGATTTTTGTGGGGGTTTATATGAGTTTAAAAAATTGCTTAATAATTCTAAATCTTGACATTTTATTTATTGAGTCTGTAGGGCACTATGCATATTATATATAACATTACAACCTTTATGAGATTTCAGCTATAGATCTGTTATAACCACCCTTACGGGGTGATTCATACCATTTGTTTACAATTCACTCTTTAATATAGCTGGAAATTCGTCTATTTGTCAAAAAATGATGTTCTGGGATTCATTTAAAATATATTATGCAATATAATTAAACCCCCTTTTTGCTCCTATTTTTAGCTTTGTATAACAAATTTAGTTTTAAGTTTGACATTTTAGTGGTTAATAGTGTTCTTAAAAATACTGTTGAGATTTGGAAAAACTCTTCAATCGTTTATTTATTTACTTCAAGTGGGTTTCTGATCTGTAACATTTGCTCTACCTGATTAGCTGAATAATAATGTTCAAGAATCGTGCGCACTACCACAATGACATTGCAAGACAAGATGCGGCTCTCATTTTATAAATATTATGTTGATGATTTAATAAGACAAAAGGATGCATTTCTTCTTTTATTCTTTTTAGTTACTTAAGTTAAGCAAGAAAGACACGGCTTGGTATACCTACGTAAGTGTTGATATGTAGAGGAGAAGAGGGGTTTCAAGAGAACTCTTCAGCGCTATCTAAATTCAGCTGAAGAAAAAATCGACGACGAAAGAAGTTTCAGAAAGTGTGCCACGCATAATCAGGGCCATTTTTTTTCGAAGCAAAGCAGACAGCATTCATAATATAATGTCAGTGTCCTCTCCGTGCTTATACGTTACTACACTCTTATGTTTTAGCAACACGGTCTTATCATTTTCTACTCATTATGAATAACAAGAAGATTTTCTTAAGAAATTGGTTTCCTTCTTATGACGCTTGCAGTTGTTCACAAAAGTCTGGTAATTCTTTTGAAAATGGTAACCTTGAAGATAACCTACATCCACTGAATTTCATTTACTTTAGTTCTGCTGCTTCTCAGTCAGAACGAATGCCCTCGGAACTTCTTCAAAATACTTACTTCAAAGCTAGCTGATATTTTTATAAGAAGACTGTTCCCCTTTATAACAATTTTGAACTATCCATTTTGACCTCTGAAATGCAAACATTATATTCGTAACAATTGATTATTTCTCTGGATTGATGAATATAAGACCACCATTATTTCTGAAGATGAAATAATCCCATTTAACGATGAAGTGAGGGAATATGTCATGACCAACTTACCATCATACACAAATATCCGAATTGATACGTAGTGGAGTAATCTTAAAGTGAAATATCATTTATTGGGTCAATTGTCATAGACTCTATTATCTATTTTTTATATTCCATAGTCGCGAGATTGAGAGAAATTTCGTTTCATGGATCAGACCCTTAGTTCTTAGACGTTCAGTCTTAAAACATCAACTTTAAATACTCTACAGACTATGAAATACTATATAAAAAGTGAAAATGCTAGTTCTTGGCAGACAAATTTGATAAAATTTAGCGCTCCAGTTTTGCCACGACTATATGTACAAAGTCATTGGTGAACAAGATGCAAAATGCATATAAATTGCGCGGTTAAAATTTGGAAACAAATCGCTTATGGAAAATAATAATCTCAGCTGAATGCACTGTGCTTGAAAAAGAAAGCGTTGATGTCCAAATTATTGAGGCCCCAAGTATTAAAGTTTTAGAAGCTGCCACAAATATACTGTATAATAGACTGCATTCAAATACAGCCATTGATTTTCCGCATGCGTTCTTCGTAACATGACCTTATCTTACGACAGTTACACAATGGCTACTCATGTACACTACAATATACTCTGAGCTGCATTGACATAAATTAAAATAATTTTGAGTATTGTAGAAAAGAATTTATTTGAATTAAATTTGCCAAATGCGTTTTGAATACTTTTATTCGATATTTAATAAAAAGTGTTTGAGTTTTGCACCTATGCGCCTCTTTTCCTGCGGACACTAGAGGGGGTTAAGATCCAAGATACAAGCTAGGCCATTTGATTTTTTAGTGTTACATAGTCTGATTTTTAGAAATGTATACTATGTAATTTTCCATAACTGAAAACTTATTACCCTAAATTTTGTTTGAACATTTTTCCAAGGCTACAAAATTGATCACGGAAAAGAGTACCCTGTTGTAAAAATATAATGTTATTATATATTCGTCTTTATTAATTAAAAAAAGAAGATATTACATTGTGAAGTGGTTATTTACTTTTATTTTATAGCAGTGAATTTTCATGAAATTCTAACATCGGAAATATTAGTCATTTATATATATAAATATAGATAGATATTCAAGGTTGAAAGGTTAAATTAGAATTCGTTTATTTTTCGGTGTACATAAATCCTGCTGTAAGTCTACAGAATTTTTCGATTACTAAAATGAATGTATATATAAATTACTGGCATTCTAACATCTTTAATTAAGGATAGCTTTCTTGGCATTTTATAGTACTAGGCATTTTGTTAATTTGACTTGTAAAGTAATCCCAACTATTCAGAGGAAGCATCTAAACATAGATCTGATGGCTCATGATCTATTTTTTAAACGAGCTTTTCTTTTCATAATATTTCATGATTGACATTCATTCACTCAGATTGTCTAAATCTCCTACAGTAAACAATAATTTGCTGCTAAAAATAGATATGCGTCATCGAATGCCTTCTGTAAGTATATTTGCTTGCATTAGTATACTGGCGCGATTCTTGCCTAGTCGTACTATGTCATGTCTGTTTCAATAAATTGGTCTCTCGATAGCGTGAGTGTATGAGTACTTAAATGAGTTGTGTTTTTCGGCGATGTCTAAGTTAAGAAGGTATCATGCTGGTATATGACCAGACAAGGTATATGAACTGAAGATAATATGATGCCGAAGATGGTGCAGTAGTTTGTATGTTGTTTACTGTTGGCTTGTTGGCTTTATTTTCTCTACTATTTATGGCTGAATTTCTGAAGACTTCAGAATTTATTTTAAAGTATGTAATATATATTGATGGTAGTTTTCTATGTTGTAATGTCTAGATTTGTTTTGGAGTTTGATCATGTGGTTTGTATAAAACGTATCGTAATCGATATTTTTAGAATGTTAATCTGTCTTTGTGTCATGTTCTTCCTGTACATTTATAGAAAAATAACAAGTATATGTAATTGGTTGAAATTTCTACTGCATTTATAACGTTATTTTATTTTGTCAGAATCTACTGAAATATTAGTTATAAGAAAATATTATTAAAATATTATTAAAACCCCTCTGTTATTAGAAAATAATAAAAAAACAAGAATGCAATTATTGTTTTGATAAAACATTTCAATTTTTTAGCAGGACTTTCTTTTTATAATATGTGAAGAATGTTAAAATAAAATGCACATCTAATTCTATAACATTTTTTTAAAATAACTTATTTACATCAATTGAAAGTTTAATCGGTCTAGTAATATAGCGATTTTAAACTTCCTTTTATCCTTTAAATTACTTTAAGTATACTTTTAGATTAGAAACTCTACCAGTCAATTAAAAAGTTACAATTTGTGGCTTTATATATAACGTAATACACGTTGTACTATAAATTATGTCCTATTTATAATATTAAATATCGAATTCTATTTAATATTCTCTTTATTTATTATTAGCATTTAACTTAAGGTCCTATTAACACTATTGTTACATTATTATTATTGTTGCATTTTTTTGTGTTGATATTAATCGTCGGTCACAAGACATAACGTGTATCTACATTTTCCTTACTTTTAAACATAGACAATTCTCACATTAGCATATTTAATAATGTATTGATGACGTACTACAATGACTTCTGCACCATGTAAACATACTATATAGACTTACAGATTTCTAACAATAACTTTAAAATTGTAGATTCACGCTTTTTGTGTCTTGTCACCGACGTAACTTGCTAGCAGCGTAGTTTTGACACATTACATTTTAACGAGCTTACTTATTCACTGTTATATTTCTCAGCTGATATGAAGCTGGTCCCTTTCTTTCTCTCCTGGAGGACAATCTTTTTAATAATCATTTAGTGTAGACAAGCAAAATGGTAACACTGTCCTTCAAAATGATCATCATACTAAGTCTGGAATTTTCTTCTCTGCCTTCTAGATCACTCTAGACGAACGCGATGAAGGTGAGTTGTCACGTGATCCAGACGAGATTGATTGGGAGTTCAACGTGGAGGCTGGTGTTGTCATGGCAGCCTGTATTGGCGGTGGTAATGGTCGCTGTGGCGAGGCTGGTCATGGACGACGGGTGTCTTGGTCGGTCTCGGTTGGAGCTGCCATCAGCAAGGTCTGGACCATGAGAGCGGGGAGATTGCGCGAGATATCGCTCTTCAGTGGTGAGTGGATTTGTCCTCTATTACGACTGAAGACACAGCCAAACACAACTGATTTTTACTGAAACATTTCTTAGAATCAAGTAAATATATAAAGTTTCTGAGGTTGGTTTGATAGTAGAAAGATGTGCGAAAAAGTTGTTATGTTGATTAATGCTTAACATATTATAATCATGAATATTGATGTCAGTACGAAATAATAGGATCTTATTATTTGAAAAGTCAAATTAATAACTGTTTGTTAATGTTTCTACTATTCCACTGGTTTCTGACATTTGCATATCTTCATTAAAAATCTTCTTTGCTTGAAATAAAGATCTATATTACTCTCACTTTAGAAGAATGTCTAAAAATATGCTACATACCGTTTGTTGACAGCTTAAGTTAAAATAATATATTTGCTTAGATTTTCTTTTTACATCATTTGAAGCTAAGAAAATGAATGTTTCATATAATAATAAAAACCCTTACCTGTTATCAAATTGAAGTCGATTCGAGTTTTTTCCCTTAAGGCATAATTTAGTTTTCAAGTTATTTCTCGATTCTGATTAGATAACTGATCTTATTCTGTCACTGAAAATGTGTGCCTTTTATAATATAATATTATATAGGTGCTTAATATAGCTAAATATACTCTTAAAATGCAGGGAAAACTCTTCTTTAACGTAATATCTTTGCTTTTTTGACTGTCAGCGGATGAGCACGCCCGACGCTCTCTGATCCAGTACCACAAGCACCAACAACCACACCCCCATCAGCACCACAGCCACCCTCCCGGAAGTGCCGTGCTCTCCTCGGCCTTACAGAAAAAGGCCACAACCGCTGCCGCCGCCTCAAACAAGCAGCACGCTCACGGCCAGGACTGCCGCTCGCAGCGGATGATCTATCTGGGCGAGTTCAATCGCCAACTCTACGTCCAGTTGGAAGACGGAGCGGGTGCCCGGGCTGCTAACCCCGTCTATGTGGCCCTTCTAACGGGTGAGAGTGGTCGGCCCGAGACCACCAAGTCGGATGCGCTCACGAGGAATCGGCACTCCAAGTCCACAGCTCTTACAGCTGTTGCGGCCGGACCTTCGAAGGGCTTCTACCAGTCCTCATATCCGGTACGCTCGTTGTATATATTATATCGTCGCCAATAAGTGTTTCCTAGTAAAACAAATACTCAAAGGTGAATTCGTATAAGACGAAACAATAAATTGAGATTTGACATTGAAACTTGGGAAATATAGAATACAACTAACTATAAACATCTTATGCAAAATATATCTCTAATTAAGGTCAAAATGGGTTTCTTCGGATCTCCCAATAGCTGTACATACACCTCGGTATAATGCTTCAGCAGTTAAAATAAAGAGTATTTTATAAGTATATCAAGTTATAGACACTAGTTAGAAGACATTATTATGGATCTCTACTTACAAAAACAAAATTTATTGTGATAATTTATTGAAAACCCATTTACAAAGGAACAAGTTTATCTTCAGATAAAAATAAATGGCATATATGAGACATTTTTAAAAATTATGCAATAAGCCGCTAGTTTTCCTTTAATAATATTTTTATTTAAAAAGTATTATGTTTTAACGTATATAATCTATTAAACACAATTTTTGAGATACTTTTAGACATATTTGTGACTTAAATAAATTAGACATTGTATGTAATGTACGACTGTATTATAAGCCTATAAATAGTGCCTTCCTTAATGTTACCTGTACGTTCTTGTTTTCCTTAGTTCCCTCGCACACTACTTCCATATTAGTGAATACTGCTATATAAGTGACACATAATATTTATGATTATTTAAAGGCTTCTAAACTGCAGTTATAATCTTGGACGTGCTCCAAATTATTGATTACTATCTTACTATTCTATTATCTAACAAAATATGCATCTAGGTATTTTATCATAATTATTGACTCCCATTTTGATCTTCAGATTATCAGACGTGACTTTGTGTCTTGGGAGGACCCAAATGTTGTCCATCCTGGATTTCCCTCTTCTACGGATGATTTCACGATCGCATTACAGCCGATGGCCTGGTGGTTTCAGGCGGTGACATGGGCCATTTTTGCTGCCATATTGATTCATCTCTGCATTAGAAAGTGGGTGTTTAGTTTTAATTTACGCCACGAGTTTATAATACCACCAAACTGCTGTTAAAATGGGTCCTTGTTTTGTTTGTAGTAATAGTTTATATATTGCTTAAGATATAATATTTAAGTGTTTACATTTTTCGTCTTTAGCATAAGTATACGCATAGGTACAATTGCCATGCATATTGCTAGACTGTGTATTACACAGGATACTGCAAGAAACTGCACAAGACTTTGTTTTAGTAGAAATCAAATCGACTTCAATTTAGGCCTATTCTTTAGTACAGGGCTTACGTCACTGGAATATATATATACCTCACGTATATGTGTATACTTCCAACATATTATTGTTGTAGGTAAATGTTCTACGGCAGCATACAGCTGTACTGTGTATGTATAACTAGACATATTACCGTCAACGTAATAATCGTAAACAGAACGTTTTATGTATTGATCGATTTTTGATCAAGGTACCTACAATAATTACTTGTGAGTTTCGTTGTAGAAAGGTTAGTAACCTGTTAACTATTATCTAAAATACTATATTATGGTTACACTATATTTAGCCCACAAACCTTATAATTATGTTGAAATGTATCTAGGTATTTAAACATTATTAAGTTGGTTAAGAACTAATTATTATATCATATATAGACTGTAGCATATTGTATTTTAAGCTTATTGATGTTTTAATACTCCATTTTAGCAATCCATAATATCTTTCTAAGTAATTTTATATTAATGAATTGCTATGTTCAGGGAAAATTTCATATAAAAAAGTGAACAATTCTTAAAACTCGATAATAATAATTTACTAGTTTGGAGACTGGTGTTTCGATGTTGTAATAAAACATACAAGTCAATCGTTGGGATATTCGTCACATATTAATGTTTAGTATTGATTAATTTACTGGATTGAATTTGCAACCATTTTCTAAGTTGAAAGTAATTTCTTTGACTTTTTGTTATTAATAAATAATGATTCGGTTTTATTATTATGTTTAATCTCTTGTTTAATTTACAGAAAACGTGTTAACAATTGAGACATAAAAATATAAAAGACTATAATATTAAAAAATGGTACTAATTTCCATGATTAATTTTTTAGTAGTGACTCTTTTATTTATATAATATTTTGTGTGTGTTATTAACTTATGTACAACATTGTTTCTGCCATATTACGCTTGATGATTATAAACATGAGTCCTTTATAATTGCTTGCTATTGTCCTCCTTCCACCCCCTTCTTTCTCCCTGTCCAGAAAATGCCCGTTCCCTCATGATGCGGGTGAATACTCAGCCATCCCCATCATCGTGTGCCAGGGCGGCGTTGATCCATCCCCCCAACTTATCGGTCAGTCGATGATGAGTGGCCAATTACTCAATCCCAGCTGCACCACAGTATCGGTGGCACACCCGCTGGCCCTCACCACACTCCGACAGTACCAGACGTCGTCTGACTGTCCTACTCTTTCCGCACCAACGCTGAATATGAGTGAGAATCCATCCCAAGTGTCGTTGACGTCGTCGGCATCCACAACCTCGACTGTCACTCTGGCGCCGGTCTTTGAGTCGCGCTATCAGACTGACTACAAGCACCTAAGGTGTCTAGGTAGGGGCGGCTTCGGAGTTGTCTTCCAGGCGGAGCACAAGTTGGACAACGTTCTGTATGCTGTGAAGCGGGTGAGAGTGCGGAATTCGCCGCTGGCACGAGAGAAGCTGCTCCGGGAAGTCAAGGGTAAGTTCTGGTCACTTCTCTTCTTTTTAGTTTAATACAGTATTGTTTCTTTTGAAAACATTATAGTAACTAGTCGGCTAAAAAGAAAACTATTTTAAAGCCCTGAAACTAAATGCTGTTGTCTTATCTTTGATGGAGCAATAGTCTTATTCAAAATTGGTCACACGCTCAGATGAACCAATAATAATAATAATTCAAAAACAGTAAGTATATTTGTCTAAAAATTTATATATTTAATTGAGAATTAACACATTTTATATACTTTGATAACAATGGTTTAACTTTTTGAAACTCTATATTTGGAAAATATTCTATATTTAGCCATAAATTAGCCATATATTTAGCTTTCCTCCCTTTTATCGGCATGAATTAAAAACTTTAACTGCATTTGGTTACAAAAAAGTTAATAAACGTATGAAACATCATTTTTAAGCACCTTGTGTCCCTCTTCTTTTGAATCGATTGTGCGAGCAGCCTTGGCGAACCTGGAGCACCCGGGAATCGTGCGCTACTTCATGGCCTGGATCGAGATGCCACCAGACGGCTGGCAAGAAAGCCAGGACAAACTCCTTCTCTCCTCTTCTGGTGGAAGTCTCTCTGGCGATGAGGATGACGGCGACGAACTGGAGATATCGGGTGGTGAAGATGAGGAAGAAGAGGACTCAAGATTGAACCCGGCCAATTCGACTACTGATGCTGGTAGCCTCAGTGAGAACACACGGTTGCGAAGGCGTCGTTTCCGTGGAAACAACAACAGAAAACTGTCTGCAGAACAGCAAAAATTACAGGACTCGGATAGCTCCTCCTCTGCGTCTGCTGTCTGGCGCGGTCTTGATGACAACTCTGCCTCCTTTGATATTGTCTTTGAGGACTCTGAAGATGCTGGAGAGGATGCTGATGACGTCATCATGAGGAGTAGTAGCCCCCCTGTGGTGCGGCGCTCAAGACCACCACTACACCGGGGCAGCTCGGTGGAGATTGTGTTCGAGCGCTCACTGGGTGGTAGGTCCTCGGCTTCTCCAATCCCGCCGGCCGACTCGAGTATCTCCCAGTGGGGCGGCTCGACCGCTGGGACCAATGTGTCTCCCGCGATGACAGTCAACACCACAATGAACACTACAAGGGGCGGTGGTGATGGGGAAGAGGAGCCAGGGGAGAGGCTTAGTGAGAGTGAGCCAGCGGCAGAGTCGGTAGATGTTTCACAGCCGACACGCCTCTATCTCTACATCCAAATGCAGTTGTGTCAACGAGAGAGCCTCAAAGCCTGGCTCAACAAGAATAAAGTTAGACCAGGCAAGAATCCATTTACTGTGATAATTTTATCTTATTATATAATGTCAGATTTTATTTCATGCTATTAAATAAAAACAAAAGTTTGAAACTTCGCGAAATTTTATCTCGTAATTACACATCATGTTAAATTGTTATTAAAGTAAATATTTTGCAGTTTATTTGCTTTAGGTAGCTGTCAATAATAATCGATTTGTATTCTTAGTCTAAATTTACAATCTTTTATTAACACAGAGTTTATTGTTAGTACTTTTTATTCTGAAAACAATTAGCATATTTTACATATTTGTATTCAAAGATAGGTAATTTTTAAATTACAAATGTTACTAAATAATGATAACATACCACAGTGCAAACCCCATAATTTTAAAGCTTCTTTATCCGATTTTACCACTATGATTAATTTTTTAGTGTTACACACTTGTTCAATTTTTAACTCTTTCTCAGTGACATATTTGTTAAAGACATTTTAGAAACATTTTAAACAACTCATTAATCAATCTGTTCTTCCTTCCACCCCAGACCGCACAAGCCTCTTTGAGATGTTCACCCAGATCGTGGATGCCGTGGGCTATCTCCATGCCAACCGGATGATGCATCGTGACCTGAAGCCTTCGAACATCCTCTTCGATTCCAACCATCGGATTCGAATTGTTGACTTTGGCCTCGCCACCGGTGCCTCGAGGGAGAAAGATATCGGTGCCAGTAATGCTTCCGAAGGTGGTAGTCCCGGTGACGCTGGCGACACGCCGGTATTCCGACGGCAAAGGCGCCATACAAAGGAGGTTGGGACCTCGCTCTATATGAGTCCAGAACAGGTGAGATCCAGGCAGTGCTAATCGGTGTTTGGTTGAAGATCAAGATTCATACATTATACATAATTTGTTAATAAAGTAGTCATCATCTTATAATATTATGAAATAATTACTGAAGACTTGGTTCATTTTGTGTTTACGAAAAATTGCCACAATAGCCTGGTGAAAAGCATTATAGGGCGATGTCGATAACCTTTTGAAAGGCATTCTTTAGCCAGACGGTGGAGATCTTTTATGAAATCTCTGATCGTTGTGTCTGACGGCGGAAATTGTGGCGGTCCAGTATTCGCGATCAGCCTATCAAAAAGCTCCTTGCGTTTTTGTAGAGTTCGATCATAATCGTCATCTGGTAGGAGACAATAGCGTCTCCTGCTAGGACGATGACGGTCCTGCTATATGGCCGGGACTAAGATCACAACGATAGCGTCTGCCTGACTTCGGGCTTCATCCCCGAAGCAGTGTGGCAGTAAAGCACGACGTCTGTTGTCGTCTGCTGTGTTGAGGCCAGCGGCAAGGAGAAATCTTTCAAAATCTCACGTCCACTGCTCAAAAGGCAGGGTGTGGTCTCCTGGATTCTGCAGGTAAGCTGCCACCTGATGTAAGCTCGTCGCCATTTGTAGTGACTCAGGGAGAAGACGTTAACTCAAAGCGGCATAAAGGTTGGAGTCTATTTAATTAATGCAGTGGGCGTCGTCATATAACATGAAGGCTTCTCATGTGCGATCCAATAACAATACTTTATGATACAAGCGGTGCCCACGCACAGGGTATTACATAATTGCAATTTATTTGGAACATCGAAATTGGCTTATAAAGATGATGACCATTTATCTACAAAGGAATATTTCAAGAGACTGGTGGAGGCCTTTTGACGTGTGTATTTAAATAATGTGTTTTTTTAAGCACTGGAGGTTATAACTACAGACTTTATTTAATTCAAAAATGATATCAAATTGGAATAGGGTAGGCGATCCCGCCTCTCACCCCCTTCCTCTGGTGGTGATGGGATTTAAAAGAACAATTATATAGGTAGATTGTGGCATACGCAGACAAACAAAGAATGCAATTAAAAAAGCATAATGAAAGTACAACTATGTGTACTCGTAGGACGCGAATACTTTTCAGTCAGTGGGAAATTTTGTAGCAGCAGATCTCTATTTTATAACTAAACTATTAAACTGGAAAATCTTTCTTTTCTTGAGCTTATAAACTAAAGCTTTGAAACATCGAACTATTAATGCTGACGTCTATTTTTAAAAGGCAAATCCTGTAAATTGTTCGACTTTTATTTTAATGTTCTCATTCTCTTCTAGAAAACTGATTTTATAATCGTATTTTAGTGGATCAGCATAGTAAATTTGAGAATATATACAGTACTGCTAAATACCATAATTACTGTATACATCTTATATTGTTTATCAGATTATAATCTTGATTTGTCAAAATTCAGATGACTGTATTTTTGTTAATTATATGCCCAACAAAGATTGGTATAACAAAAGCGTTATAAAGCTCCATTTTATTACTTTAATAGTTCCACTAATGACTTAGATTCGAATAAATACAGAGTTTAATATGATGCGGAAAAAAGTACTGCTTACTTTTGAATGAATGAAAGAAACAACTCGCTTGTAAAGTAAATTTAATTTAATACAACATCCGAGCTTTCGAACTTAACAAAAGTTCAAAATCATGAGTCCAAAGCAAAACACAATGAGACACATTACACGTGACAAATAAAAATTACATGAACACTATTCATAAATGCCAATGTACAGAGAGAACTAGAGAGATACGGAAAGAAATGTTATGAAAGTTATGTAATAGAGCCAATAATTAATTTACTAGTAGATCGATTAGGTCTACATTTTGTTAAGTTCGAAATCTCGGGTGTTTTATGAAATCTATTTTACTTTCTGAGTGTTTTTTTTTCTTTCGCGGAGTTAAATATATTTAGTTGTAATAATAATTAACTATAAATTAATGTATTAAGTTCCACATTTAATTACATACGTGAAAAAGTTGTTTATAATTATATTATTTCTAATTAAATGTATTTATTAAATATATTTATAACAGTGTATTATAGCTTTGCAACTATTTTTTGTTAATAAATTAAATATGCTTTTATAGTTTTTAATTATTTTTATATAGTTTAATCAACAACTAATTAATTATATCATTAAGTAGATACTATTATCTGTACCTCTAATAACTAGTAATACCTGTGTGTGTATTACTAGTTAACATTTTTCGTTTCATTTAGTTTCTATACTTTAGTTAGAACATTGTATTATTTTTATTGTTATTGAGTTAGCCAAATTAATTGTATTAATATTATGAGTTCCATAAATTATTTATCATTCGTTTAGTCTTCTTATTTTTCCAACTATTGCCTATGCACTATGTATCTGTACCCAAAAGAGATAAGAAAGAACATTGTTTAGATTCTTTTAGCTAACCTTTAGACACTGTACTAATACGGCATTGGCCACAGTGCTTCCTTTATTTATTTAGATTTAGTATTTAAGTATACAGGTGTAAGAGATTCCTTTTTACGTTAATTTAGTTGATTCGTAATTAGGTAAATTAAGTGGTTAAGTTCACACTATAAGACTTAGTGCAACGTATAACATAGATAATTTCTGAATTGCTCCATATTTTGATTTAGTTTTAGAAAGTGTTAAACATCTACGATTACTAGTTTTAGTTTATTTTCTATGTTTACCCACATGCCATGTATACTAATATTATAGTTTTAATCATTATTCAATTGAGTTTTCATACTCACGCATACTGCGTAATAAGATATGTATAGCTGTTTTGACAACAATGTAAGTAGAGTAAAGCTATATTCTATTCATGTAGGTTTTTACTTTAGGTTTACACATTAACTTGAAGATACCAAAACGATTTACTACGTTTTAAAAGTTTTGAAGCTTTTTTACATTTGTGTATACATTTTTGCAGGTTGGGAAGTAATGCTTGCATTTTTGCAAACTCGTAATGTTTATTTTGCGTGGCGGGAACAGCTTATCAACTCTGCTGTAGTGGGTTCTGAGCATATGGGGTTTAGTTTTCAAGAGGACAGTATTCTTGCTGAAACGTCATGCCTACATACACTTAAATAAATGGTACTGCCTGGCTTTTCTTCAGTGGTTTCGTCACGTGTATAACGCGTCCCAAATTTAAAGCTTTAAAATTCATTACTGCACGTTCAATGAACCCAGTTTGCTTACTCTCTTCTCCCGCTTATTTGAACGTCGTAGCTATAATAAATTCGTGGCACACACTTATACGACATATTATTACCTATATGAGTATGTAATACTATTTTCGCGTATACGTACATAGAAACAACTAATCAGTATGCCTGTCATTGTGACATTATAAATAATCTAAATTTCAATGCCTATATGCTTTAAATTGACTCTTACTTTTATTTTGTAATACTAGGCTTTATGTGGTATTTATTTATAGATTTTTGTTTTATCAAACATATTTTCTTAGTTGACGCTAAAATTGTATGAACTTCAGCTTTTATTTGTATTATAATATTCTTACTACTCATTTCTTTTATCAGTAGTAAAAAATGTTTAAAGTGAATTGTATACTAAGATTCACATTTTTCTATATTTTAGCGGACGGGGAATAATTACGATCATAAAGTGGATATTTACGCAATGGGATTGATCTTCATGGAACTGGTGATTCCTTTTGATACTGTCATGGAGCGAATTGCTACATTAACTGACGCTAAGAGTGATAAACTACCTGCTTGTTTCGAGCAAGAGCATCCTGAAGAGGTATGCAAATTGTTACTACATAATATATTATAATATGCTTATAATATTAGAATAATCACATACAAGTATTTTTGTGTTAAATTTTATTACTACTGTTATTATAACATTTCAATTAGATAAATTATATTTCTCAGATAAATTAATGCATTTATTAAATTATTATATTATTCTGAATTATCAAAGATTTATAATAGTGATAGGATATCAAGGGATATCCCTTTTAAACTTAGCAGAATTGATTATTTTAACTAACATGAATGCCATAAGCTGAATAAATTAACAGTGAGCATCAATCACGTTTATTTTATAATTCATACTGAAGGCGTTATATTAAAAAAAAATTATTATATTTATTTATTTTTAATTACTGTTTAAAGTATTTAAATTTTTTCTTAGCATTACTGAATTCTATGAGTTATGACTCGATAGCCATATTCTATTAGAATTAATATATTTTGAACAAATTGTATTGGAAAACTTGTATTTCCAGTTAGGGTTAGGGTTAGGGACACATAGAGTGACGACAGCACAGTGTATAATTTAGCCAAAAGTCCTTATCTAGAGCATGTAGAACACGACCCTCCCTTCCACTTCCCTCTCTCACGTACAGAGCAACTTCATTCGCTGGCTTCTCAGCCCAAACCCCCAACATCGGCCCAGTTGCGATGACATTTTGGCCGCCCCTTTGCTCGCTTCGGATTGGGAAAGAATGCGTCGGTCCCGACTTCGGACCATCTCTTCCTCAACCTCAAGGTCACGTCCCAGCTCTGAGGCTGACGCCGACGCCGACGCCGATTAACGTTTGCCTCAATGTGTTGCCCAGTTCTCCTATTCCCTGGTACTTTCTCTTAGAGCATGGAATCCCTAATCTATTCCATTATATTGATGTTTAGACATTAATTAAGTATTATCCAGTGTCTCGCTATTGAACTGTTCATGACCAACCTGCCCCCGTCATTACATGATCGACAGAATCGATACTTGTTATTAGATCTGGAGTCATCTCCGAAATATTATACTATCAGTCACAAACTAATCCGTATTGTTTTACTGTTAGTCTGTATTATGTATTGTATATTTTTCCTATTACCTATTTGTTTGCAAAACTCATATCTATCCAGCCTAGTCTATTCGTCATGTTTATTCGTAAGAATCATCAATCTCGGTTAAGTTTTATTTTCATGTGTCAATTTTTCGTGTATCTGTAAAAATGCAAATAATTTAAAGTTAGGATAACACTTTTATTTTGACTGAACAAGTGTTTCACCGTTATTCCAATGTTGTTTCATTGATACCTAACTATATGTATTTCTGTGATAGAACTTCTAAAACATACTAACTAAACTTGTTTGAAATGTCATTTATGATTACCAATTCACTGCTTCATATCCTCGTAGACTATCTTTAATAGCTTTCTTTAGCACTAAAATTTTAGATTTTGTTTCATAGAATTCTTACAATGTAAACTAGTAATATTTTAATTAATTTTAGTATATTTTATAGTAAGTGTCACTTTCATTTCAGTTGTACAATATTATGTAGGTGTTAATTGATAGGCCTTATTATTAGAACTATTGCTACTTAACTATATATGGTAAAACGGAAATACAGTAATCTACTTTATTCCTTTAAGAATCTGCTCATCTTACTTGGAATTGATTCAAATTCTGCCCCATTTCTGTAATAAGTAAATAAATTCTTAAACAATTGTTAATCCCAGGAGATAGTGTTCGTCACATAATATAACTCTTCATTTCTGCCTAATTGGTATTTATTGAAAGCTTAATTTTTACCCGTGCTGTATTTGTAGGATTTAATTGTGCTCATGGCATACACGTCGATTTGAATAATGTAACTTATCGTAATATTGGAAATAAGATCATATTAAGGAATAAAATTATCTTAACGCTGTATTTCATCGTGTAATTACTTTATAGTTATTACTCAATATTTTCACTGAAAATCATTGTATATTATAACCATCAATATGTAATAGTATATATTGCATGTACCACTAAACTTTCTTAATTGTACAAAACATACTCAATTCTTTGGTAACTGTACAGTACTGTATTTATCCTCAAATATATAGGTACTTTCTATTGGTTTGCACATATATGAACTATTCCATATTATATTTAATTATTGATTACGATTTATTATTCAGAAGCTGTCTAACCTTTCTTTCAGGTGGGTATACTATAAGACCCATTTAGTTTTTGTCAATTAACTAAAGATTACCAATTCAAATGCCCTTGTTATTTCTGAAAAATGTAATTTCCTCGATTTGAAAAATAGTTCTACTTGTTATATTTGTGTAAATAAGTTTTAATAATAATGCTATCGTGATTAGAAATTTTACACTTAGTTAAAATTAAGCATAAAGGTATTAACATGGTTAATTGATATGGTTATTTCTATATAGCATATAACTTTCTTTAACAAAATTAGAAATTAAAATATTTCTAATTGGGCGATATTAAGAATAATTCTTAGCCAATCAGAAATAATAACTAATTCGTCCTTAAAAGCGTGGATTCTCGGCATTTGAGAGTAACATTTAATTAATTTGATTAACGGGAAACAGTCAGGAAATGATCGGAGATCAAATGAAGGCATAACTTTAGCTGACACGAAATTGAGAGCAAATGTCGACTCATTCCGTTATGGTACTTTGAATGAGATGGGAAAAGGTGTAGGTACCTACATCTTTTTAATAAGCTTGATTTTTGCCATTTTTGCACAAGTACATTTATTTACTACATACTATGTAAATTACTTGTAATGTGAGTGAGTCTATCGGTGATACTTATATTTTGCTGTACATACTAGCTGTAAATATGTGTAGACAACTTACCACACAACTACTATGTACACCGTACTTATATATTTTCTTATTATTGTATCAATTTGACTATTTTTTGGTATAAAGAAAATTATTTTCACTTAGTATTCTATAATCGTATATGTTTGTGCTTTTTATTTTTCTACTTGTATTATCTGTTTGGGCATTCATTAAAAAAAGTATATGTTTAGTTATAATAATGAATGTTAATTTATTGTGCATAGCTAAACTATATAATTGACATTTTCTTAGATATTTTAGTTCGTAACTAAAATTCTCGTTATTAGCCATAGAAATGAGCGAAAATAATATTCAACATCTTAATTATTTACACTTGATATAGTTAAACACGATTTTATAGGAATTAGTTTAATATTCACATCTTAATCTGTAACTTCAAAAAAATTAGTAAGTACCTGTGGAATAAAATATTTGTTTATCTGTATATTATATGTAGTAGTATAAATTAAAGAATGAGTTTCGTCATACTATTAAATTAAAATAAGCTTTAATTTTGAATTTTAAGTATTGTTTATAATACAAGTAATCAATGTGTGTTATAAATTATATAATTTATTAAAATTTTATATACATTTATTAAAAAAATTAAAATTACTAATATTTCTTTTATAAATATTATATAGTTAAAAGCAATTGCATCTGTAATTACAATTCGCAGACATTAATTTGTGATTTTAATATTCTAATAATTATTTATTAGCTTTCATATTTACGTATTCTATAGTTCAAATTAATTCATAAAAGTTATCAATGAAAAGAATTAGGCCAGTATACGTATACTATCTAGGTTTCGTGATTATTTCCGATTCAGTCGCAATCATTATGACTTCATAACATTCGTTTGCTTTATGTAATCTTGTGCAACATCTCAAATAAAAGATCCAATTAGGTTAATTCTCATTGAGTATAATGAGTGGTCTCTAGAGAGCAAGGCTTTAAAATTAAACTGCATTTTTTAAGAGGTTCATTTAAACCATAGAGCAATGATTACTCTATGATTTAAACTTTTCCATTACATTCAATAGACGTAATTCCTAAATTCGATATTATAATTAATCTATATAACACTCGAATTAAGCATTTTTGGTGCCACATTAAAAAAAACTATATGAAGTGTTTAATTCTTTTAAATATTGAAAATTAGTTTCTTACATAATTATATAATTCTCATATAATTACATTATATTATACATATTAAGTTGAAACATAAAAATATGTAATACACGAATAAATGCCATTATTCTTTATAACCAGTTTTTGCGTATAAAATGTAGGTTATATAATAATTATGTTACTCAATGTTGTCTTAATGATATAAAGATTATATCTAAACAGTAATATCATTTAATTAAACACTAATATAATTTGAAATTTTACAAAATATTTATTTTTCAAAGCTTTCATTTCAAATATGTATAACATAGCTAACATTATTTCTTTCTAAATTTAAATAGTTTCTAAAATGCAATAGCCTAGTCAAAAAAATAATATTAACATACAATTAAATATTCAAACGTTATCGATTTTTCTCTATAATAATTCACTACATTATATACATATAATAAGTACTATATACATACATTAAATTTGAAATCAAATTATATGCAACAAAATTCAGAATTATTATATAATGCTAAGTTTAGATCAGTATGCATATAATGTGCACTAGAAACAGTAATTTATGCAGATAACTGTATACGTAGTACCCGTTCAACTTTTGGTGGATGCAGTATTTGGTCAAATATCTGTGATCTAAAAACTATTATAGTTATCTTCAAGTCCTCCATACCGAAATTGTATATGTATCAGTAAAATGTCAATTTTTCATTTTTAACAATATTTAGCAATATAACAATCTTAAAACAATATATTGCTTAACATTTTTAGAAATTAAACAAATTAAGAAATTTCAACAAATTATGTTAAAGAAATTGCAATTATAATTCTCTAATAAAATTCTCTACGTATAAAATTGGCAGAGGCTATTTTAAAATTATATATTCCAAATATTATTACCTTCCCGCCTGAGAAATTTAATATTCTACAAAGGAAGTAAATTTAATAGGAATAAGCCCCATTGATTGCACAATCTGTGATTACTTTGTGTCCCACTGAGTTTATATATTATATATATAACTATCTATGTGAACCTGGATACCTGCTTCCAAGAAAACCTTGTTTTATCTTTGTGGGGAGCCTTTCATGTGATATTTCCACAATAAGCGGTGTCGTTTGTATCTCTTTTTCAGATTATTTCCAATATTTATTGAAGTATATATGATATATCTAAATACAATGCGTACGACAAAAGAATATTAACACCTACACACATAGGAAAAGAAAACCGATAAATAGTGATTAAACTGCGGAATTCATCCCCATATAGTCTTTATAATTTGTTTTATATTTACTTCGTTAAATTTAAATAGATATTAATTTATAGAGCGACTCTGTTTAGAATTAAAACGATTATTTTTTGTTATTATATGCGGTATTCTTTGCGTACAGTCCATTTTGGGATTTTAATTATATCGGTGGTACGTATATATATATATATATATTGTTTATTAATTCGCATTAGTCTAAAGTAGCGTTATAATTAATAATCGAAGGTACTTACATATCAGGAAATGCATGCTTTCTACATATATATTTCATTTGTATATGTGTGCATGAAATTAAAATTACGGATAATTAGAATTCCATTAAAATATGAGTATAATAAATTATAACAGTACTTGTTTCAATGCTTTTTAGAAATTATTCCGCTAATTAGTTATCAGTTGTTTTATGCACATATATATTAGAAGGACTTAAGTCATAATATATGACTTTACACACCTTTATATAGGTCGTCATCAAAAATATCAAATCAACATGTCAAAAGATCAGCCGACCTTCAATAAAACTTTCTGCCGGTTAAACGCCAACTAAAGGGTCAAATCTGTCCCCCGCCTCTCTTTTATAACTGTATGTATAGCGGGAATTCAATTCAGGCAATCTAATCGACCGGCTGACAGAATACTACACTTCCCTCTCTTTCGCTTCCCCTTTTTTCCATTTCTGCTGCCACCCTTCACGCCTCTCGGTTTTCTCGGCTTTCGCTTCCCTGAGTTCTTTCATTCTTCTATCTTTCAAAATTACTATAACAAGAAGGGGGCTTATATGTGTAAAATATTATTAGTCAGCTGGTATATATTATATATATTTACGGTATTGTATTGGCAGCTTCGATATGGCCGCTAGTGGGGAAGTGTGAAAGTGACACTCTAGGGAAGTAAAGCCAGCAAGACGGGGCTGATTCTGCGTTGTTTTTGAGCGGAAAAGGCCGTCGGAGTATTCCATTCCAGTTTCCTCTTGAAAACCCGATTTAGACACTAAACGGCGGGCGTTTTCCTTGCCCTAAAAAGCGCAGTAAAGTATAAAAGGTAATGCTATCATGCTATGGATATGTAAGCGCGATTAGAACTTATATAACTTTTAGAACAAGGACATAAGGCTGATGCAAAAAAGCAGCCGCGTGTTCGCGATTTTTTCCATCCGGTTTGCCGTATAAGACATCACCGGAGTTACTCGCTTGGTCTTTCTTCGACCTGTTTTTGGGCTAACTCCCAGTTCCGTCGGGTCTGCACGTCCACATTTTCCCTCCGTCCTTCCTTTTCTCTCCTTCTCTGATGCAAGACTTGTTGAAGTACTTTGAGCCGAAATTCTAAGGCGGTAAAAACAGAAAGGTATTTATAAATATAGAATAAAATGAATGGAAGCGAGAGAAAAGTGGCATTCCAAAGTGATTTACATATTCCCCGCTCACTTATGGAATCCTCGTAGTAATAGCCCCAAAGAGTTTATCTAACCTAAACCATGACTTCCTTGCAGTCATTACCGTTTGTTAAAGACTCCAATCCGCTTTCCCTGGCTATTATTAACGCCACAAAAATGTGTTGACACAAGGCACAATAGAAGATAAGTGTGAGACTTTCGACCGGGAATCGCTTTTTGTATCAATCCCCTTTCGCTAATATACCTGGCTAAGTTATATGTAAATATCTTTTCAATTGTGTTCCCGTTCTATAACTGCAGGCTTTTCTTTCTCTTACAATTCTTGTTCAAAAAATGAACTGCCATGTGACCTCTTATATAGACAATAATACTCCACCACAGCGAAACCCCTATGCAACAATTACTTCCATATGGTTCCCTGCTGATCTCAATCCAGTATATTACTCGTATACTGGGACTGTAATTTACAGTATTGGAAAAAATAAATCTCCTCGGGGCAATTAGTCTTTGGTCCAGCCCCCATTTCATGACCAGTTATAAGTAGCTCACCCCCCCATCTTTTAACAGACGACTTGTAACAATAGTCCATATGCTGTTGTCAGGGCTGACTTAATCAAAACATAAGCGGGCCAGTTTTCCCATCAATTAAGACTTAAAAACTTGACTCATTTTTAAGGAGCACTGGACAGTGCTCTAGTCACTCGTATAGACAGAAAATCTATTAAATAGATAACTTGAATGAATTTTAATTTAGTATACCACACACAAGATATATATATATGTTGGAATGTTGCTGGGGTGTTAACTTTTTTGTTATCTTCTTTGGATTACTTAATTGGCCCACTGGCTTTATAATTTTCCGACAAAAGAGAAATGCAAATTGTTTTCCTTTCTAGAGTGTCCATAAGTCGAGGATTATGTCATGATGTTGGAATATATGAATTTATACAATAGAATGGGTGGTCGATTAGGTATATATACCCGTTTTCAGGATATATAGAGTCGTTAAGTGAACGCCTCTATATTTTCACTAAATAGGATAATTAACAAACAATCGGTTCTTATCCGCCGGAACATTGCTCTTCAAATGTGAAGTTCATTGGCTCAACATATATTTGGCAGTTCGTGAGAGGCCAAAATATGAATATTTGAACTTATTATAGTTTATGTATTTAACTAACTTTTTAAAAACATTTTGATAGAGTTTTGAATTAAAATGCATATTTGTATTAAATTTATAATAATTAAACATGGACTATATACATAAAATTATTAATAATATTACTAATCTAGGTATTAATGTATTGATATTGAATAATAGACATATAGGAATTGTTGCTATATATTTTATATTAATTTTACTATTACATAATACATGCATACATTTTCTTAGAGAATAGCAAACAACTTGAACAGTACTCATATAAACTCGCAAAAAATGAAATCTGTGTTCATATAATGGCATAATGAAAATTATATTTTGGAATAGAAATTTATATAGGAAATTAAATCTAATGCAAAAATAATCTTTGTTATTTTCCGTATATATTGACAGCTCATGCAACGGATAATATTTTGTTGTATATACACGTAAAAAATATATAGATACTGTAGTGTATAATAATGTTATATAAAGTATAAAGGCGAACATTTATATGCTGTATAACATTTAAACATTTGCTAACGCTTGAAGCAGCATATATGCAAATAAGTGTATGTATATATTGAGTTTACATATCTGAGTAAATATTGTAATTAAATTGATTCAAATGAGTTAGTGTATTTTTTGTGTATTTCTTATGTAAGATATTCAAAAACTATTTCAAGCATTAATATTACATTTCAAAAATAGGTACATAGTCGTACAAACAGCGAATTATTCTATATTAATTGAATCATACCTTATTTGATTGTATTTTAGGTATATCTGTTATGAAACCTATAATCTTTAATTACTTCTGCGCATTGCATATGTATACAATTTCATAAAAAAAGAAAGACAGATATATTATTAAAAATGGCCCCTTGAATGTTGAAGTCTTTAAATGGAATTAAATACAGTTTAAACTTTTTAAGCAATATGTTTAATATAAAATGAAGCATATAAAACTATATATATAGAGATTTAATTATATAAATCATTTGACGAGTATAATATATGCGTATTAATAGCTTGCATAATTTGTAACTATACCGTATGTTCTAAAACATTTTGCGCAAACTTTGATTAGATTTCTAAATTTAGTTAATTTTAATACTAATTTCATAAAATTTGCACCCAAATAGAAATATAAAATACACATTTCATAGACAGTAAGCATTACATGTATACGCATATAACCTGTAATCTGTGTTTAAAAGTGAAGGCTATTTTAATTTTACAATAATATACTCAACATCTGTCGAATATACATGAGTAAATCGAATTCTGCTGTAAAGCATTTTCTATTATAGTTTTCTTCACTTCAATAAATTATATACAGATAATTATACTCACTTTTTCTTCAGTGTTATAACCTTCAGCTTTCTCTTTTGCCGTCCTCCTTCTCTCTCTCCCCCCCCCCTCCTTCCCTCATACGCATATTATATATCAGTTTGTAATGTAAAAACCTACGATATTATACAAGCTCGCTTTAGGTAGATATAACACAATAACATCCGAAGTCGAATGTTGATAATTTCGTTTTCCAGGAGGCGCGGAATCGGAAAGCCCGTCATTAATTTAGGATGACAATTGAGCCCGATTTTCAGGAAATTAATTTCGTGTCAGATTTGACTGTGGTCAGTCTAGTCAGTGGTGGTATGGTGCTGGAAAATTTATGCCACCCGTACTAAGGATATAGCTAAATCCTTAACTTCTCTTTTCCTAATAACACTATTATACTATCGGGGAATGCAAATGCCTGCGCTTGTCAGCTGCTCGTCACCTCACTAAATTCTTTCCTTCATCTTCCCTTTCATTTCGTTTTGTGATGATTTTTTTGGTTATAATCTTCGGGTAATTAATCGAAACTTTTTCTTTTAATATTTAACTTAAAAATGAAGATGATATGGATATTTCACTATAATCACTTAGACTATAATAATAAAAATATTTATTCCCTGAAAAGTCGTTCAAATTAATTTCCGAACATAGTAAATCGTTAGATATGAAAAACGTTGAAACCTTATAACTATTATATTGATTTGTAGATTGTATCACCAATATAATTGCATAACATAATATTATAATAAATGTTTATGAAATGATATGATACTTAAAAAAATAAAATATTATACTGCACATAATAAATGCTCAAACATTTCAAAGTAAAATCATCAATTAGGGCAAATATTTTATTGAAATATTTTTGGACTATATATAATATCTGATATATAACGTTCAAATCCTTCAGTATATAAATGGATCTATATATATCTCTATATATATATACTTAATATTATATGCAAACAGCTATCATGAGAACATATTATATATCTGCCCAAAGTAAACAGTATATAATTTTAAAAAATTCAACATATGCATTTTACATATATATGTTTGATTTGATGTGAGAATTCTGAATAGGATTTATGATTTTACTATTTCTTCTTCACCATGATATCAACGCCTTATATTTACTTATATTTACTTACATAAACTTATTGCATAATTTATATGCTGCTCAAAATTAGTTTATTTCGATTTTTTAAATTAACGCAAAGTATCAGAACGCTACATACTCATTTTTGACGACAGGACCGATCGTTTTATCCAGTTTTAATAATATTCATCTGTAAATAAGGTAAAACACTGTTAATATTGTAGCTAACGTGGATGATGGTTTAAACAAATAAAAACAATAAAAAAACAAAACAAAGGCCTTTTTAATAATTGTTCATTATTGAGCTCGATTTCAATAGTAACATCAATGAATTATAAAAAGATATAATAAAAGTATAGTATCATTGATTTATCTGTACAACTATAACAAGAAGCGATATTAGTTTTTGATTTAAACAAACATTCATATATATAAAGCGGCTTTGTTTTTTCTGTTTGTTAACATTTAGGAAACTTAATTTATAGAGCTTCTCAATTGGTGCATTAATTATTTTCCCTCATCAATAATAAAAAAATATATTTACAACTTTTATGAAAGCAATTCTTCAAGTCATTAAATTTTAGGTATTTAATTATTTATATAAAGAAATAGAGTTGTTATACATGCGTATGCATATTAATGAAATATGTAAATTAAGTTAATTATTGTAAGATGTAGGTATGTGGTGTTATACACTGATTTAAATTTAGTATTATAGAATATAGATTTTATATTAATCGTGCAGGTAGTGCATAATTTATTATTGGATTAATATTAAATGTTCATTTATTTATGTGAGAATGAAGAGTATATATATACAAATGTATGTGTATTTAATTTACATATCTAATTCAAATGTTGTTGCATAATAGGCAAATAATGAATTACTTCTTCAAATGTGCTAATTTTTATAGATGATATTTTATTTTTAAATTGTATTCATCGACTATATAATTGTCAATATGCATATATATAAGATGTACTCGAACAATGCAATAGCAACAAGAAAAAATCTATTATATGCATTAATTCTAAACGAACTAATTTGATATGAATATTAATTGATAATCGTTTAGTATGCAAACTTCAACATATATGTATATATTTAAAAAAAAAGTGTAGATGAACATATTTTATTCAATAAATATGTAATTGTATGAATAATATAACATGTGAGTAATAAACACAAATGTAACAATATAATAATATTTACATTCATATATTTTCCCTTTGTAATAAAACCAAATGAGTCAACAAATTGTACATATATTGAATTTATACCAGAATCACATAGAGATAATTGATATATTATGTACAGTTAAATATTAAAAATAATTATTAAAAAATTAAAATTTCTAAAGTTATTTCATCTTGTGTTTCAATTTTTTTTAATTTTCCGATTATTCATATAATGTTCATAGTGTGTTTTTTTTAATCATTTTATGATACAATTGTTCCTTTAAACAAAAATAATTAAAATAATATATATATATTTTTTAATGGATGTTAGAATTTAATTTATAACTATAAGATAACATGTGCAAGCCTTAATGTTCATAAAAATGAAAAAATTAACACTTTATATACTAATTCTTTTTCAATTTTCAATGTTATTTTTTATTCTCAATATATATTTATTCTCTGTAATATAATTTAGTCATCGTTAAAAATTGTATCAATTCTAGTTTTTAAAACTATATAATTTTTGTTATTACGATTGGTATATAGCTGAAATTTTGATGATTCTGAAAAATTATATTATATATATGAAAACATCATAATTCGCTTCATTTTTATTTTAACAATTTTTAATCCTATTGCTATTGAAGTATGTATACCATGAAATAAATAATTCTGATTTTGAAATCTATTATATCTGTGTTTCTGACTTTAATTTACTAAACCGTATATACAATATTATCTATTAGTATCAATAATAATTAATTTTTTAATCAATATCTATTTCTAAAATGATAATAAAATTATATACAGTTTTCAGAATGCCATGAAATTCTGAAATTAAGATATATACCTATATGTGCAGAATATTATACTCTAAGTTATGTACAGTATTACAAATACACATTCATAACATGTAAATAAAAACTTGAATAAAATGATTATATAATTAAAATCTTACAATGAAAATATACTAATTTGTACAAAATACACATGCGAATGAATATACATCTATAAATATATTAGAACGTATATTTGACATCTATAGTTATACATGTAGTACTGTTAACAAGTATATAGTGCGCTTTAATTAACAATAATATACACATATTTGACCTAATATAAATATCGATCGTACCCATATATACACTATGTGCACTATTATAATGCAATGGATGGCTATACATCTGAGACTTTTGATTATATGGGTGGCTGTTTGTGTTCAGGTGAAGTATGTCTCCTGCATTGAGTAAAGTTTATCGATGGGATCTCCAGTATCTTCCGACGACATGGGGAAGGGCATAAGAGACTCCGGGCGATCCAGGTGCTTCTTACTCCCTGGAAGAGGAAGTAAATCATCTTATAATACCATTTCTCGCACTAATAGTTTTGTCATTTATTATTGTACTAAATACCAATAGAAGGAAATACATTATACGAGATATGATAATAACGATCGAATATCATGTACACTAGGAAGTTGTGCGATTAGAACTATTCTACTTTTTTTTAATAAAAACTGATATTTAATTTAAATTATTTTGATTTTTTTCCCTGTTTCAGAATATAGTGGAAATAATTAAATTAATGCTAAATATATTTGATTATGAGTTTATTATAATACTAATTATCAAAGATTGCTAATTTCGATTAAATTATATTAGATAATAAATGTATTTTTGATAAATTTTTGTAAAATTTAATTGAATAATGAACTATGTAATATCTACAAAATTTTAATTAAAAAATCATCAACTATATTGAAATATTTAAAGTGGGATATCATTATTTAACCTTAAGTCATGTTATTAGTATATATACTAAAAAAAGTTTAAGATGTTATAGATATATATGTACATGTATAATGCAATATATTGTTCATAAATAATTAAAACATTTATAGAAAGTATGCAGAAAGAAAATGTAACAAATAATTATTAAAAAGCAAAACTAATAACTAACTTTTAATTAAAAAACTAATGCTTAGAAGATATAGAATATTCAAAAGTAATGGGAAAATTTAACGTTAAAAACAAACATTTATTTAATAAAGGTTGTTCATAAAAAAGAAATATAGTTTAAAATATCCTTCTAGGTAAATGTCAAATACCACTATATACATATGCATATATATATTATGTATATTAAATATGCGCAATCTTAAAATTGAGAATTTTATATAGACAAGTACATTGTCCTTGGAGTGATCATTATAACATCGGATGGAATTAACAATTTTTTATAATAAAATAAAATATTTTTATCGTATATGTATAAATTGAATAAATTATTAAAGATAACAATTTTTATATCAAAAACATACGCATATTTGGATTAATATATCGACACCCAGAGTATTGTACCATGCTTTTAGTCCTGTCGTTCAATGAAGTTATTTTTATTAATGTTCCCTGGAGGTCAGGATTCCCTGCTATATCAACTCACCATTATCTCTGCTTTCGTCACTGAGTCTGCTTCCAGAATCTGTATCTCCTTTGCCCCGGTTGCTCTGAAGCTCTTGAGTCTGTCTCCGGGCCAGTTTCTTCACCTGCAATGATTGTTGAAGTATAACAGTCATTGTGTTTAAAGTGAATATGTTATCCAATCGACAAACGAGTATATTAGTCACATTGTGCATATGTATCTAGTTTTAAATAAATTATTCTGTTGAATCGAAATGCGAGTTTATAAACTTTTAATTAGTTGAGTAGCTAATCCGAGGATTAAATCTGATTTCTCCGGTTGGGTTATCTACACCAGACGCGTGCGACGCGGCGCGTTTAAAAAGTTTCATTAGTAAACCTTGTAATACCGCACGCATGAACCCCATAAGGTTAACACCTTCAATGTGTTGACGCGTTGCTCGCTTCCCACGCGCTTTTTACATATAGCATTTATTGCTCAAGAAAATTTTAAACAAACAAGGCAAAAATATATCTATTTCATTTATTACCTTTTGTACATCTTGTTTGCTTTTTACATTTTTTTTACAGATTGCTGTTATTAAATCTCAAATGACAGTTAATTTATTTCACTTCTTCAAACTTAATCTAAAAAAAAATAGTTGAATAGGGAATTAAATAAATACAATCTATATGTTTGTATATAGAGTTTTGATGTTAACAAAAAATATATATATCAAGTAACGTGATTAATAATGTATAAAAAAGTATCCATTTCAAAGAATTTATGAAAACCTATAAGTTATTAATTGCATATTGTTACATTGACAAGTATAGAATTATATAATATTATCTGTGTAATTTCTAATAATTGTCATAATACTATTTAACCGTAAAATAATAATTTCGAACAGTGTATAAATCTCTAAATCTCTAAAATGTAATATAAAATGAAAAATACTAAAAGAAACAAATTGTATTTATAATTAGAGGCTCTTTTACCTTAGCTCTTTGATTTTGAAACCAAACTTGGATCACCCTGACACTTAAGCCTGTTTCAGCCGCCAAACTTTCACGAATCTGTAAAACAAAACAAAACAAAACAAATCAATGTATGTAATTACATATAAAATGGGTATATAATTAAATTTAGTACTACATATATGGATTATTTTAACATTAGAGGAGTATGTACATATTATAGTGGAACGGTGAAACGGTAAATATAGTCATGTATACATGAACATATAATAATAAATATTTGTATGTCTTATTTAATATACATTAAGATGTATAATGTTAATGAATGTTATATTATAACAATATGTAAATTATCCAGTTAATTTTAAAATGTGCATATAATTCATTACCTGACATTAAAGAAGTAATCTATTCTTATATTCTATTTTATTATACCTTTATAAGTACCTATAAATATATAAATTAACTATTGTTCTTATTAAAAAATAAACTAAATTTTAAACGTGTCTACATAATCTAAAGTATATTATAGCTATACCTGTTTGAAAGAATATAATGTTATCGTTTAATATTCTATTAGTAATTTAAAATTCTGCAGATATTAAAAATAAATATATATATACGAAATTCTATTGTATTGATATAAATTTAAAAATAATTACACACTATTTATTGACGTTTTTTATACGTAAGCATATATAAACTATGACCGCCATATATATAGTGATAGCTATAAACGTGTTTTCATAAATGAAATTATATTTTATACATGTAATTATTATTAGTATAATGTATATAGAGAGGTAAAAATCCACAATTGAAATTGAATTATAATTTAAGACGTTTCAGTTAGCGACCACTAACCATTATCAATCAAGACAGCTAGGAGACAATTATGGGTATGTGAGTTAAATATATATATATATCGAATAAAATTTACTTAGTAGTGTTACATAATATAATTAGTAAAACTAATTTTGCATAATACAAAATTACATAATTAAAACTTATAATAAATAATGATACATACAACTTTATAAAAATACATAAAAAGATCAGCAATATATAATCATCAAAACAATTAATAAATATAAATCGAATCTAGGGTTATGTCAGACTTATAGTAGTTGAAATATTATTATTAAAAAATTCGGCACAAAGAAAAAATAAGAGCTGCTTCAACGATGTGCCGAATTTAAAAATTATTACAATTATAAAATAAAATAAGAAGCGGAAAAATCGATTGCGTGGCCAGAAGTGACTTTTTTAGCGACTTATACTGATTATTGCTAGTATCAACTTATAATGATTATGGCTAGTAGCAACTTATAGTGATTATGGCTAGTAGAGACTTATAGTGATGATGGCTAGTAGCGACTTATAGTGATTATGGCTAGTAGCGACTTATAGTGATGATGGCTAGTAGCGACTTATAGTGATGATGGCTAGTAGCGACTTATAGTGATGATGGCTAGTAGCGACTTATATTGATGATGGCTAGTAGCGACTTATAGTGATGATGGCTAGTAGCGACTTATATTGATGATGGCTAGTAGCGACTTGTGATGGCTCGTAGCGATTTATAGTGATTATGGCCGGCTTATAGTATAGTGACTAGTCGAAACGTCTCATATTATGATTATAATATTTCAATTCTGGGTTTTTACTTCTCTTAATGACAAACAGTGACAGTTTGAGTTTTTTTTAATTCGATTTAATTATGTATTATATGTACATGTAATACATACAGCATATGTACATGTAATACATACAGCATAATATGTATATGCCTATACCTTTCGTGAGGGCTTGGGATTGATTTCGAATGCTGATTTAAACCTTCGCCTCTGGTTCGTCGTCAGAATCGTCCTGGGTCGCTTGCAGCATTTTCCACCATCGGAGTCGGAATCGTCAATATCTTCGTAATCACCATCTAAAAATCGTAAGAATTGAAATATAATCCCGACAACAAAAGAAGCTCAGTTATAGGTACTATTATATAGTTGGTAATATCTATATATAAGTTCATATATAAAGTATTTTTGTTTTTATGTACATATTTTTTAAGTAACATAACGTAGATATGCTAGATATTACTAAGATGATTTAATAATATTCAAACGTGTATTTATTAAAGATATAAATGCGATTAAATGGCTTTTCAGTGTTCCATTATAGTTATATATATGGATGTAATCAAAGACGAAAAACGTAAAAAATATTTATTTGAAATTGCACGTTATACATAACAATTTTGAAATATCAATTTGATATATTTTTAGTTTTCCTTTCATAGTCTTTTAATTAAAAATGTTGCTTATGTTTTCCATATTATATATGAATCTGTAATCAGGAAAACTAAAACATTGCAAGAAAACTCCTTTTTATGCTTCTAATAACATTTATGTTTTGTATACTCCAGTTTCCGGCGACAGTAAATTTTTTTTCATACATATTTAATTATCACATATTATTATTATATTACTATACTTTCAAGCTATTTAAGTTAGTTAATTACATACTTACTTTAATGTCTTACTATAATATACGTTTAATTTGTATTACTTACTTATAGTCGATTACAAACATGCAAGTATGCACCATTAACACTTTATTAGACGTTTGGTATTATTAATGACAATATTTGAATATAGAAAAATATGATGTCTATTATATAATTGCAGAATTAATGTAGAATATTATGTATATATTACAATGAGTCAAAATGTTTCATCAACATTTTATTGATGACAATTTGCATTAAGCGTTGCACATAAAATTAATAAGATTTCAAACACTGTCTATATAGTATATCAGTAAATATATATATATGTATACTCTATATTAAAAAATAAATAAATTAAAGAAATTAAAATGGTATTATGAAATTTATTAATTTTCATTGACACCATGCATTTTTGAATTAACGACAAAAATAATTTTCCAAATAATTTTTTTAAATTTTATTATTGTTAATTATTTTTTATAAAGCTGTTCTATAGGATACAATCAAAATATTTGTTATATATACTAACTACAATTTTACGATATACATACATATTTGTATTTTTTTGTAAGAATATTATTGAATGGAAATCGTGTAAACCTACCATCGTAGTCACTCTTGGGCGTAGACGAGGACATGCGGGCCAGTTCTTTCTCGTAGTCATAGCGACAGATGATCTGGCCTCCCTCGCGCACCAAGTACTGATCCCCTTTCTGCAATTGATTTCCGCAGAAATGGCAGGAGAAGCAGTGGAGGTGATAGACATTGTGGAAGGAGCGCATGACAAGGTCACTCGAGAGGACGGGTTGACTGCAGCTGCTGCACCGGGCTCCAAAGATTCTTGATGAGACCGAAGCAAAGATTTGAAGAATTAAGTATAAAGTAAATCGACCAATTCGATTGTAAATCAAATACATGTAAATATAGTTATGCAGTACTCCAAATTCACATTGGAGAGTGAGTAAGGCATCAAATGTGTTCCTTGAGTTTGATGGCAGAAGACCACAAGGCTTTCACAGATGGTTTGCGCAGTGGCTTATCGACGGAGAACATTGAGCCTATTGAGATTAATTGATTAAGATTCATATAAATTCGAGAGAAGTTAGATCGTAATTTATTTTAATTTTATATTTTTTGAGAAAATAAAGAAAGACTTATAAATTAAGATGAAAAATGTTGACATCCATATAAGCGTATTTTATTTGATTATATATAATCTAGATATTTGTTTTATCATATATAATTTGAATTTAAATTATCCAAATAAAGAATACATTTCAAACAATCAATTTTAAATTATAAAAAGAGTGAATATAAGTGTGTAGATATATGCAAATTATTATATTATAGTTAACTAAAATGACACAAATTTGCGGAAATATAGTTTTCCCAATTTTATTTTAATATTTTAGAAAGGTATTATCCACTTTTCCTGGACTTGGTAACTGAACATATTCAAATTCGAGAGTGAGCAAAGGAACAAATTTGTAATCCACCTTTTCTGTATACATGTATGTATGCAACAAAACCAGAGACACTGTATATTGTCTCTATACTAAGAAGAACCACCTTTTCGCACCCCTTTTTTGTTCGAAATTATTGCCCAACTCCGCCCCTATTCAACCTCTTCTATCTCTTCTCCTTCACCAACTCCGCCCCTCTCCCCCTCCCCATCTCCCCATCTCAATCAAGTTTCCTTCCCGAATTGCGAAGAAACCTGTGAGTACAATATTCAAGACGAACAATTCTCAACAGTGAAGGAACGACGGCAGAACATAATATATCCTTCTAAGATTACAAAGAAACCACGGTGGGGGACAATGGAAGGCGAAAGATCACACAACAAGGTGACGGCAATTCAAAAGCCGTAAATCTTGTCACAATGGCCCTCGAGATTGCGCAAGGCTAATTTTCGCAACCGGTAAAAGTTAATCAGGGGATAAACGGTTTAAATACATATTGACCGTATATAGGTAGAAAAAATTGGCGTAATGTCTTGGACGAGAAAATTGCTTTCTTATGGTTCCGTTGAAGTCTCATAAGGCTGACTGTTATCGTCATCAGTGGACATTGAGCGCCTTGTTGCATTTATGTCATTTGGTAATCTGTTCGGATATATTCACGCTTTCGGAAAAGTTGCTTTTGTTATTAAAATATATTACATACACTCACACACACCAATATATACAAATATATTTATGAAATTCGTATCCTTGAAGAGATTGTAGCTTTCTGAGAGATTTATTATTTAAAATATGATAAGATAAACATGAACAGTTTCGGTATGCTATATTCGAATTAATTTATAAGATTTTAATGAATGAGATAGAAAAACGCTTTCTATTGAATATGTTTAAAATAATCGTTACTTATTAATTTTGTATTATATAACCAATAATATTAAAATGTTCCATCATGTATAGTTAAAATTACTTTACATATTTTTTTAAACGTGGGAGATTAACTTCTAATTATTAATTATTAAATACTTAAAACGTAAATATCGGGTTTTCTTAATAAATAGACTGATTTTTGTATAAATTAGTCATTTATAATGATTAATTTTAATGATGATTATATTTTTCAATGATATATTAATTTAGTAATACTTATATTTTAATTGATGTATGCAGGATAGGTGCATGGTTGGTGTATATACGGATGATGCTTGGAAAGAATATAGTGTGGAACAATATATGGAAAGAAATATAAATGTTGTCGCAGGATGTGGTAAAAAAAATATGAACCACTTTTTTTCCAAAACTTATAAGTATAAACTATTCAGTGAAATATAACGCTATTTGCAACCCAATTATTCATTTAAATTTATTTCTATATATTTAAAAGCTTGTTATTTTATTACTGATATAGATTTTTATTTCTTTCACATGATACAGAATAAACTAAAATCTATTTATTTGATTGAAAATAACTGATTTTTGGGATGTATTATAAGTAATAAATATTCGTTGGTTAAAGAAATATAAATGTATATAAGACGAATATTATAAATGTTTTAAATTTTAAAATGTTTTGATTTATGCTCTGTAAATATATATTCATGTGTTTAAAATGTCTGTCGAATATAATAATGGTTATCTCTATATACATGTATATAATTTGTTTAACAAAAAATTATTATATTATATAATATAATAATAAATTACTGTAAGCGTTAATTGCCTATAGTTGAAAATAATATATGTTGAAATCTTTAAAGAATTTATGCAATATTCTATATTTTTCTTAAGATTCATGCTCATCTGTTATAAGGTGCAGGTTTAATAATATGTGTCAGTGTTTTTTGCATTATCTATTTTTAAAACGGATATCGCAATATTAAATGTATAAATCGTAATAAATTATACTTTTTAGATTATTATCTTTCTTTGGATAACATAGCAATGACATTTTATATACACCCTTCTAAACACGATATATATATTATACTATTGTGTGAATTTTAAACTTAATACAATTTTTAAATCAGTATATATACATATATAAGGTTATAATTTCCTGCATTTCCAGCGATAACTCGCATTTTCTTATTATTGGTATAATAATAATAATAATAATAATAATAATAAGCGTTTATTTTTTTTTTTTTCAAAAAATGGGAATCAAAATAAATACAGAAAAAAAGCCTAGAAACAATATTGTAAACTAGGTTATTGAAGTTATACAGTTTTACTAGTTAAAAGAAAATTTATAGAGTGTATAGAAAATGTATAGAGTTATTAGAATCCCCATCACTCTAATATATATAAAGTATATGCAGACATACATGCTCTATTTAATATGCACAAATAATCTATTTATTCAATTTCGGTATTGATTATTTTATATGTAAATTTTAAATATCCAGTTTTTTTATTTCGAAGACAAATTACATAATATATGTAAACAATAACACACATTTTATAAATTACATACATATTTATTATTGGACGAGTGGTATAATATGGGTGCTAAAATATAAATAATATTTGATACATGTTTTGGTCTTTTGTGCTTTTGTTTGTCATTGAAATTTCATGCATGCAATTTACATAAAATTGGACGTTTAAATCCATAATGATTTCAACAATTAATGAATTGCTCTTTTTATTCTATACCCGATTATACTCGATATATGCAACCAATATAGATAAAATGGAATTTGATATTTAAATTTATCAATTGAAAATTCGATATTTAATAAAAATATTTGTGTTATTTGGGACTTTAATATGTACAGTCATATGTGATTACACTATATATATCTTAATTAAAATATAATTTAAAATATTAGAGTATTTTAATTATATATTATATTGAAAAGATGAAAAATAGAAACAGTACTAAACACTGTATAGATATAGATTGAAAAAACCACTTAAATTTAAAATAAATATATTTTTAATAGAAGG